>WTSP01009711.1:8534-23283 GCA_025331215.1 Actenoides lindsayi | reverse complement strand
CCCTGGGCAGTCCATTCCAATGTCTGATCACCCTCTCTGTCAGGAAGTGCTTCCTGATATCCAACCGAAACCTCCCTTGGCACAGCTTCAGGCCATGCCCTCTCATCTTGTCACTAGTTGCCTGAATCATGACACAAGCTAATAATTAAGGGCTTCAATCACAAAGGGTTTTTGCATGGTTCATGTCAGTCATGACTACTGTTGGTGCATATTGCTGTTGTGTCAGGTGTATCACATGGTTCATGAGCAGAAATAAGTGGTTGTTTTAGAGTGACATCACCGCATGTAGACCTGGTTGCCTTGGACTCTCTGCAGGCACAGCTTGTTAGTGCTTTTTGACCAGATAAGTGTTCCAGTAAATCTTAAACCTGCTTTGAAACACTTTCTGCTCTTTTATTTCTGGATAATTTTGGGGGCAACAAGATCAAAATGAGCTGAAGTATGCTAAAAGATACAAAAGCTTTTAGAGAAGCCAAATCATAAATTCTATGTAGTTTTTATATTTAACATTGTCCTTTGAGGGAAATCACTTTTTAACAACTTTTGACAACTTCTGCTGAAGTTAATTGACCATTCAATTTCTCCTGCATATTTTCAGGTTCTTTTTCTGTTTCTTTCATAAATGCTCCATGCACCATTTGCTATTGATTTAATCAGCACTAACAAAGAACTTCTTTGCACTACTTTCTCCTTATTCAAAATTTACTCAAATCTTAATGGGCAACTACAGTTCAATCTCAACATGTTGCTCACCTCTCCTCCTCTCTCTGCCTATATAATTGCATGATAGAGGAGGTATGCACAGACTCACTAGAGATAAGCCTGGGATTGGGACTTCAATATTTGTGGGATGGTGTGTGCTTGCAAGGTCCTTAAGTCTGTCATCCCGGTGAAGGCAGGGGGCAGAGTATCATGTGATAGCAAAGACAGAAGGGATGTTGATGGGCAGTAGTGCCTGGGAATGATCAGGTAGAAATTAGGCCTTCTCCCCCCAAAAAAGGTGACAGGATCAATAGCCCAACTGAAGCACAACTGAACCAATGCACCAGCATGGGCAACAAGCAGGAGGAGTTGGAAGGTATTGTACCGCAGGAAAGCTATGATACAACCTTGCCATCATGGAAACGTGGTGAATAACTGATAACTAGAGTGCTACACTGAGTGCCTATAAACTCGTCAGAAAGGATAGGCCAGGAAGGAAAGGTGATGGAGAGGCCCTGTACACTCCCTGTTAGGGAGCATTTTGATTGTCCTGAGCATAATGATACAGTCTATAGGGTTGAGTGTCTTTGGATAAGAATCATGGGGAAGGCAAACAAGGCAGATATCATGCCGGAGGTCTGTTACAGACCACCCAACCTGGATCAAGAAGCAGAAGAAATATTCTGTAGCAGCTGGAAAAAGTCTCACAGTCACTACCAGTTGTTCTTCTCATGGGGAAATTCAACTTACCAGATGTCTGCTGGAAATACAGTACAGCAGAGAAGAAACAGTCAGGAGGTTCCTGGAGTGTGTGGAAGATAATTTCCTGGCACAGCTGGTGAGAGAGCCAACTAGGGAAGGCTCTCTGCTGGACCTATTTGTGAACAGTGAAGGACTTCTGTGTGATGTGAAGGTTGGAGGCCACCTTGGGCATAATGATCAGGAAATGGTAGAGTTCTCAATTCTTGAGGAAGTTAGGAGGGGGTCAGTCAAATGGCCACCTTGGACTTCTGGAGGGAAGACTTCGACCTGTTTAGAAGACTGCTTAATAGAGTCCCCTGGGAGGAAGTCCTGAAGGGCAGAGGAGTCCAGGAAGGCTGGACATTCCTCATGAGCAAAATCTTTCAGGTGCAGGCTGTCCCCATGTGCCATAAGATGAGCTGGTAGGGAAGAGACTGGCCTGACTGAACAGAGATCTTTCACTGGAACTCAAGAAGAAAATGAAAGTCTATGGACTATGGAAGAAGGAGTGGCCACTCAGGAAGACTACAAAGATTTTGTGAGGCTGTGCATGGAGAAAATTAGAAAGAACAAAGCCCAACTGGAACTTAATCCTCTTTAAAAAAATGTACACCTCAGCTTGAAATATACCTTTGTATTTGTCTCTCCTCTTTTATTTTCTTTCTTTTTTTTTTTCCTGTCTTTTCAAGTTTCTGTATGATACAACTTTTTTTTTTTTGAGTTCATTCATTTAATTTCATTTATATGATAACTCTTAAATTCATTTTTCTCTGAATCTGATGTGTTCTTTTGGATCATTCTAAAAATAATTTTCTGATCTTGGGGTATGTATGTAAGTACACCAAATCCATGAAGTAAAATAACATTTTTCTTGGAAGCAAGAACCTCCAAAAACATCTGAAGAATTCTAATACCTCATTCATTTTTAATATAATAATGGTAAGACTAAGCAACTATAGCTTTGTTTTTTATAGAGAGAACTGTTGTAGCTGAACAGACTAGATTCAAGAAATAACACTTTGTCATGGAACATCACAAACTGCTAGCATTTTATTCTGTCCTTTGATGAACAATCATATATGCAACATCCAGTACAAAGTCTACAGGCTCTTACTCTCTCCATGATTTCTCTTTTATTTATGTCATAGGATTTTGTTGTCTCTCTGTTTTCCTTATTAATACATTAAAAAATATTTTTCTCAATATTAGAGGATTGAGGGTTCTATAGATTTCCCATTCCAAAAGCTGAGTTCTAACATGTCTGATTTTTTAAAAATTATTTTTTAAACTACTGGAACAAGTTTGATCCTAAATGTAGAAATTTAAGGGGGATTGGATAGAGTATTCTACAAAATCCTAGCCTATATGCAGTGTTTTCCTATGCATGATGCATTAATTGCTGTGACAAGCTTTAATTCAACTTTATTTCCTTTTAATAATTTCCTAGAAAAAGCAATTAGTTTCCTTAAAATAGTTGAAAGTACTTCCCAGTAGAATTTTTTTATCTAGCAACAGACATAACAATATATGATAAAACCTTCATTCACTTTGATGGGTCATTAGTATATCCTGAAAATACTGCATAGGGATTTTTGGAGTGATACATTATGACATAAAGATATTATTATGGAGATTCTCTGAATGATATATTGTAATAATCCTCAAAGCCATTGCAGTATGTTTGGCAGTCCACAGCATTATGAATCTTCTGTTAAACAGCATCAAGTTACAAGCCCGAATTTGCATATGTCTCTTAGTACTTGTCAAACATGCCACTTTTAGTGTAGACTTTCACTGTATACTAAACACATAGAGTGGCACATGATTTATACTCACAGCATTTATTTCAGTCAGCCTAATCACAGAACAAGAAGCTATTACTTCTAAGGGAGGAGGAAGAATCATGCTCTGAAATAAACCGACCTGAGAAGAAATTCTGAAGATTAAATCGACAGAAATTGCCTTTCTTGCTCCCATCAAATTTTTCTTTTTTTTTTTTTAATGACTCAATTGCTGACACTATCATTACGGGAGAAAAGAAGGACAAAATGAGAATTATAACAAGTTTGTGAATTGCATCTGTTGATCAGCTTGAAGGCTACATTATTTTCAAGAGAAAAAATACTTTATTGTAGATTACATGGTTAATAATTTGGGGGGGCAGATTTTGTTCAGTGAAGGTGGTTCAAGAAGCTGATTCAACTGGAAACTAACTCTGGAAACAAACAAAAAAAATAGTTAGTTTTGGACCAGATCTGTCCACTGAACCATATAGAATCATAGAATTGTCAGGGTTGGAAGGGACCTTCAAGATCATCTAGTTCCAACCCCCCTGCCAATGGCAGGGACACTTCCCACTAGATCAGGTTTCTCAGAGACCCATCCAGCCTGGTCTTAAAAACTTCCAAGGATGGAGCTTCCACCACTTCTCTGGGCAACTGTCTCATCCCACTCAGTGGACAACGAGGGAGTTGAATCTCTGTGATCCCCTGAAAGAAGCTGTCACGGCACGGCAGGGCAGTCAGGGCGGCAGAGTCACGACAATGACCCCGAGGAACAATTACAAAACAATTTATTCATTCTTCCTGATGGAACAATCAACAAACAGTACGGATAAAGGTGTTAATTTTTGTAGGCGATTATTTTACGGCACGACTAAATTTCGAGGAAGAGGAAGAAAGAGTTATTAGAAAAGAGGAAAAGAGAGGGGGAGGGAGTGAGAGAGAGAGAGAGATAAAGAGAAAAGGTTCTCACCACCCATGGATCCAGCAATGTCTCACTGGATCAGTCCAAGTCTTCAGTTCTTCGGTGGTGGGTGCACAACAATCAATATTTTTCTGTTCCTTTTATACCCTTGAGATATCTGAGTGGCATTCCTACCTTCCACAGGAAGTGGTGTTGATTTGCACGAGCCCCATGAGCTAGAAGTAGTGTGATGACTGACATCCACCTCCCCCATGGCTCAGTCAGCAGGAGTACTTAACTAAAAAAAAGACAGAGTCCCACCTATGCAGAACCTATCTCTTCCTTTTGTTAACTCATATCTGCAAGGAGTCAAAGTGAGGGGGCACAGAGACATTAAAAGCAATCAACACCTCTACCTTCCAGACAGGTGTTTCCAGACCGTATCACCACACAAGGTCTGAGGCACACAATAGCCAGGCTCTTACAGCAACCTGTTGCAGTGTCTCACCACCCTCATGGTGAAGAAATTCTTCCTAATGTCTAACCAATTCTTCTTAATGTCTAACCAGTATGAGTGCCATTTACTGGCATGAGGGAGAAGAACTGATTTAAAGCAATCTTGACTTAGAGTGGATTAAATTCTTGTAGATCCAAATCCTAAAAGTACCTCTTTGCACAGTCTGAAATGCTGGGATTGTTTGTATGAACACAGGACCCTCCAGCCATTATAACTCACCCTTTGGATCACAACTGACTCAGATTCTTCTCTGGATACAGGCAGATGAAACACTAATTCAAAATTATAATTTGTTTGTCCAGTCTTGCCTTTACATCTAGGTATAGGAAAACTTTGAGGGAACACCTACCTTAATTAAGTGAAGTGCATTTTTTCTGTAATGGAATAGATTCAGTTGAAAAACATTGATTTCAGAGATTAGTTTACAAAACTGAATAAAAATGAATGGCTTGATTGTTTAACAGTCTACAGAATCTATATAATGTTCTTATGAACAGATAACATATGTTCAGTCTCAGGTAAAAAGAATGTGGCTCTTGTGTCATTAGTTTGAAATCTAATCAACTGGAAATTCATATACTTTCAATGGTCTCTAGAAGGTGCAAACATATTAAGTACATATTCAGGTGTTTGTGCAGAAGTGATGGCCACTGTAATACCTTAGAAAAATCATAAAGTGCCTAAGGTAAATGCAAAGCCTTCTTCCATTCCACTCAGAAGCTAAAGCTGAAAAAGATATGCAACTCATCAGCCTCAGAAAAAATTAGTTTAAAAAAATCACACTGGAATGCATAGGGAGTTTGCTTGGGAAGCTGGCACCTGGGTATGATGAATATATAAATATGCTACCTTGCAAAAAACAAGTTAGACATTAAGCAGATTAGTATTCAAAGTGAAATGATTTAGCTGAGCTCTTTAATATTTGCTGCAATAGTGGATAAAGGTAGCCTAGTGTCTCCCTGCTAGTTCACTTTATAATATCTGAGCCCGTAATTTCTGAAAGAATCTCTCAATGCATTATAGTTAGAATATTGATCTAAGCACTGTCTATTTACAAATAGGATCCCTGAACTGGGAGTCAGATCTTTTATATGTCGGTATTAAAAAAAAAAAAAGAAAAAAGTTTATGTTTTTTTTTAAAATAAAGGAATCTGCCCAAGCTAAATACAAATTAAATTGAAAATAAAGCTTTAGTTTTAGTGGGATGGTTCTCATTCTAGTTTTACACTGGACTCATTCCTTTGATTTACTCCAAAGTGAGGATTATGAGGATTGCTTTCTGTAGTGTGGTGCTGCTTTACGCTTTTAATATTTGTGAGAAGTGAAAGCTGGAGTGTAATTTACCTGAGTGAATTATTGCTTTATAACAAACAAACATGCTGAAATTACTTAAAAGGATTCTGAACTGGCATTTCTACGGGTAGGGAGCCCTCTTAATTTTGAAAATCAAAGTCCAGGGGATCTATTAAATATTAATTACGACTTCATTTCCACTACTGGAATATTAATGTATGTGCATGCATTTTCTTTTTTTGCTTTGGAAGCATAAAAAAAAAAAATCACATTACAAGGAAATAATTATGTTTGCCTTCTATGTACAGTTAAGACAAATATGTTTATATGCATGTGTTTGTGAATAAAAGGGATTCAGAGGCATATGCTCTTAAAAAAGAGGAAAGGGATTAGACTAGACAACGAACATACGAAAAAAGGTCTTGAAAGTAAAGACTAATAAATATGTTGAATTTCTGTGTTGAGGAAATAGAGGCCTTAGGATTTGGTGTACATTGGATCTTCCAAAAATATTATTTCAATATCTGTTTTTTACAAGATCCTGGAGAGAATGCAAGTCAGGATAGTCATCCAGAAGGAACTGACAGTAATCAAAATGATAGAAATAAGTAAAAAGATAAAAGGTCTGATGGAAATTTAGTAAAGAAAGAAACTGACATATTTTGAAATGTAGTATGATTTGGGTGTGCACTCCATGTAAATATCAGATATCAGTAGCATCTTTATACTTCTATATGAGCTTAAATCACAGGAAAAGATTAAGAAACAAGAATAATATTGAAAGTTTTCCTGTGATACTTCTTTCACCTTTGATGTATGTCTGAATAGCTATAGTGAAATTAGAACAGTTATATGACTTTAACTCCAAGTAGACTTAGATAGAAACAATTCATTTTTCCTTATATCTTTGTTGTCTCAAGGGAAACATCGAGAGGACATATCATAGACAGGTTCATGTTCAAAAAGGAGAAAAACAAGGTAACCGATATTACTGGGGAAAGGTCAGGCCACCAAGAAGATGGATCTTAAGAGTTTCCAAAACTAGAAAGTTATTTGACAAAAAAAAAAAAAAAAAAAAAAAAAAAAAAAAAAAAAGAAAAAAAAACCGAAATTTCTGGGAAGAAGGGGAGAAAAACCTGTGTTGTGATAGGCAATTGTGGTAGGATATAAGAAGTTCCAGAATTTTTTTCTTCCTCCCAATGGGAATATCTTAGCCATACAAACTAGACATCTGGCACAATTCTTAAGTATATGAAATTACACTAACTGGTTATGACATGTGTGCTTGTGTGTGTCAAAAATGCATAAACTTCTGTCTGTCTCTCTAGCTGTAACCTATAGCTGGAGTGCTTTCTGTTCACTAAAAGAAACAAGGAAATATGATGACATCAACATAATTTGTTTTCTTTCAGTTTTACCTTGCACTATGTGGTTTAGCTGCCCCAGAGTACCTGCCTTCCCCCTGTAAGTTCTGGAGTCAGGTGGGGCTTCTTCCCAGGCCTCATATGCTTTGCAGAGTATAATGCCTTGTTTAACAAGTCGACTTCATGTTTCTCAGTGGTGTTGAGGAAACGTAGCTTGAACCAGTTGTATACCTGCTGTGATGTATGCCTTGAACTATGCTGGAAAGCTGTGGAAGATCAGAAAGAAATAAATCCCTGACTTATTTTTTTCTCCTTTTCATTCAAAAGCAGACATTGGGCAATTTCTCTTAACACTTCCTACTGATCTATATGAATATTTGGGATATGTCATGATATACTTAATTCATTCACACAACAAGAAGTCTCAGGACTCTGCTTAATTTGTTCCTTTTACTGGTGATGTGTCTTAACGATAGTCACTTAACACTTCAGTATTCTTTTTTCAACAGTTCACAGCATACAGAAGGCATTATTACCCAGTAAAGGCAATGTACACATTGTCTGAGCTTTTAGCAAAGGAAACAGACAGAGGTGTGGGGTTTTTTTCCTCTTTAAGAGAGGTTCTGAAGCTAATCAGAATGAACTGAAGCTACAGTGAAATAATTTGTTGAGAGGAAAGCTGTCAGGACAAAAAAGATAATTTAAATAGGAACAATAATTCGATGCACAGATGCCTGCCTACAGACTAGTTAATCACAAGATGTGTCTTGAAGAAAAAGGGAAGAAAAATTATCTTCCCTTTATTTCTCGTACTGTTCTAACCTCCAAATGTTACCCAAAAGCCATCTGTACAGTTGGTTTATGAGTAATGTCATATGAGTGAGGCAAACACCTAATAAGCCTTTGTGGACTCTAACGTTTCGTTCTCAGTAAAATATGCAATCAGCTTTTATGAGCCTTTTCTATAGGCTAACAGGTAGGTCTTTTTTCTTACAATCAGAAGGTCAGCAGTATAAAACGAAGAGCTGTTATTGAATCATAGAATGGTAGGGGTTGGAAGGACCTCTGGAGATCATCAAGTCCAACTCCCTCTGCCAATGCAGGAACACCCACGGCAGGCCACACAGGAACAGATCCAGGCCGGTCTTGAAAGTCTCTGGAGAAGGAGACCCCACAACCTCTCTGGGCAGCCTGTTCCAGTGCTTTGTCACTCTCACAGCGAAGAAGTTTTTTCTCACGTTGAGGTGGAACTTCCTGTATTTCCCCTTGCTACCATTACCTCTCATCCTAGCACAGGACACAACTGAAAAGAGACTGGCCCCTTCTACTTGACACCCACCCTTCAGATATTTGTAAACATTAATAAGATCCCTTTGTCTTTATTATAATTTCTGAAAACTTTGAAAGATTCTGTGATTTGGGTTCTTTTTGTTTCTGGTTGCTGGGATACTGTTGGTGGACACGCTGCACTGTGCAAAAACAACAGCAGCTCTTACTGCAGCTCTTCCCTTCCTCCAGCTTATTCATCCTGGATGAAATTTTTGCACTGCAAGTTACCTGTTTGTGCCAACCATAATGTGGTGGGATTTGCTGCCTGTCATTGCCCTGCTGCCACAACTTACTTTCTCTTCTTATTTTTCTAATGACTGCTGCTAGGCAAATAGCATTGTTGCTTCGCAGAGCCTGGCAGAGCATCTCTAAAAAGAGGGCTGGCAAATACCCAGCACAAGGAGGCAGGGGAGGCCGCCGCTCCTTCAGTCAGAAGAACCTACATGGGCTAAGATGCTTCTTCAAAGCAAACCACGGGCCATGTGGGTGGCAATCTGAAGAGAAAATATTTTTCATAGAAACACTCTTAATCCAATCTTTTGCTCTTAAATTGCAAAGTGCCTTCTTAGGAGAGAGCTACCTGCCTACACACAAGGAGGAGAGGCATACCCCAAGGTATGTTGTCCATGCACGGACAGGCATTTTTATTACCTTGCAAGTCCGTGATATAAGCCTTGCTTTCAAGCTATCACAACTATGGATATGAAGTACCAGGTAGGCTTTCCTCTAAAACTGCCACCCTCACCTTTAACTGAATCTTATAATTGCTAGGATGATAACAATGAAAGTGGATGACCTCATTTCTCCTTTCAATTACAACTTCACACAGTCAATTTATGTTCCCATTTACATACTTCTTCTCCCACCTCCTTATCTGAGCCATATAGAGGGTCTGTTTCAAGGTATGATCTACACACAGAAATACCACACACATTCTAGATAATAGTTGGTACTTCTAAGAAAGAGTCGAGTTCAATGTAAATGGGGTGGCATGGATAAAAGACCTGCTTTTGTGTGTATATTCCCTCTACATACATACACCTGCCCTCCCCCCTGTACACTTATATTTCTTGCCACAGTCTTTAAAAATGACTTTCCATTGGATGTAGAGTTAATGACATGTAAGAGACTGTTAATCTTCATTGGCCACTGATTAGTTTCTGCTGCAATAGTAAGCCCAGGCACAGGAAATTAATCAGGAAGAAAAAAAGAAGGGAAAAAAAAAAACCCAAACCAGCAACAAACATGACATCTAATAAAAAAGTAGAAAACCAGTATTTTGAAAATCCTCCATGTCTACTCAATATTTATTCTTATACTTTCATAGTCACTGCTACTTCGTGTGTATATGTGTGTGCTTGTGCATGTATGTGAGAGTAGGCATGTACCTATTTCAGGGTGGCTGTGGTTTATAACCAGATCTCCCACTGGTATTTTTTTCAAGTATATATTAAAGCAATAAACAGTCCAAACAATTGACACAGGACCAGTGCTCACCAGTAGTCGCCACAGCACTGATACAGATAATGCCTGGACAGCAGTTCCACCACTGTCTGCAAGGAGTTACAGAGGCCTCTGCTCACCCCAGGGCAGAAAGCCCACTCCAGCTGTGCACCATGGGCCTGGAACAAGGGGCAACCTCAAAGTGTCAAAGCCTGAGGAGTTGGAACAGGTTGACTGCCACCTGTGCTAGTCACCGCGACAGACTGGCATCTGCAGGGAGGGGAAACAGGGGTGGTAGGGCTGGCAGGGAGATGTGGCAAACAGCATGGTCAGACATGCAGGGACCTGGGGCCACTGGAGCTGCCATGTGTGCATGTGCAACATATACTTGCTCTGTGGGAGACCACCAGGACCCTCCACACAAGATTCACCGCTAGTCCACTTACAATTCAGGGCTTGAGCCGTGGCACTTCAGGATCAGTTATTCCCTCAGCAACACAAAGAGGTCACAGGTCTATGTCAAAATATGCTGAATGTTTTCCCTTTTGGGCAATGAAGTGTAGGCACCCACAGAAGGGAAGCCAGGGAAACAGCAGCTCTCTCTGTGGTAGAAACTACCAGTGTGCAGAGCCCCAGCTGGCACAGGTAAGCATGGTGGACACCTCTCTGCTGCTCCAAAATTTGGAAGGCTCATTATCATATACCTGAACATTGCTCTTCCATGGGTTTACACATGAAATTCAAGCAATGTTTACAGCCAGAAAAAAACATGAGCCACTTCCCCAGTCTTGTCATCCTGGATCCTGTTTGAAGTCTAATCTTAACGTGGAATTTTGCTTTCAATCCTGGACACCTCTGATGTGGGCATAGCTGAACAGCCCAAAATTGCACAACAAAGAAAGGGTGCCCTTGTGGCTGCTGCTTCTGTGACCAGAGTCAAGCCCAGGACTCTGGATCCTGCTCTAGAGTGATGTCTCTGGGCTTCATCCATACTCCTACTTGGTGACCACCACAGGGGCAGAGCCATCATCTCCATCCCAGCTGACTCCTGAGCTGCAGGGACCCACTGGCAGGCTAAGCCCTGGAGCTGGGGGTGCTCACTTTATCCCAGCCTGACTGCTAAACAGGCTTTCCATTTATGCTTGGATAGACACAGCATTTGAATGTTTATTTGTGTCCAACCAGGCAAAAATACAGCCTATGTAACAAAGAGGTGAGAAGGACTGAGGGGAATTTGCACTAACAATGGGGAAAGCTAGTTAAGAGTCTGGAGGAGGTGAAGACCTGACTCTTGGCTTGAGACAAGGATGATTCACCCCGAGGGACACTCTGAGGGTGTGGGTTTCTTCCCTCCAGCCTCACGCTCTATGCCACTGCATTTTTCTGCTCTGTAAATACTGTAGGAATCAATGCAGCGGCTAATGTGGCGCTTTTGACATTTGAGGGAGGATTATCTTGGAAGCGACTGTATAAATCTGCTTCATCAAAAGTCGAGAGGCAGAAAGCAGATGCCAACTTGCAGCCTCTGCCTGCCCAGAGTCTCCTGATGGCAGTCTCGGAGGGGCAGGACCCATGGGTGTGGGAAGCTATGGGGTTGTTACAGGATCCAATGGGTCTGAGCGAGCAGGTAGGGAAGGAAAGAGCCTGTCTGGTTGTGTTGTTCCATTTGCACTGGTTATGATGCAGTGGTATCATTTCCATACTAAATGCTAATTTTCTGCTTTGCTGGCCTCAGAATCGCCTACATTCGTATCCTTCATTGCAGCAATTAAAGGGCTGGGTGCTCTAGCTGAGGCACTTGCGATGAGCACAATTTTAATTGGTGTGCATGTGCGAGAAGGAGGAATGTGATTGCCTCGCTGTTGCTGTGGGAACATGTAAGAGCAAATCTGGGCCCATAAGGGCTAGGAGACCTCCTACCCCAGTATGCGCAAGCATCAGCCTCAGCCCATCACTGAACCAGGGAGTGCAGGCTTGATGCATCTCCCACTTCTCCATTTGGTCAGGAATCTCTGTACAGCTTCAGCAAAACATTGAAACAAATCACCCACTCCCCCTACCTCATGTTCCTGCCTCATGATACTACCCTCCAGGGTGCCATGTGCTGTGCAGTGGTCCCCAGCACATTGCAGGACAGGCTGAGCATCATTGGCCTGTCCCCTCCTGTGGGAAGGCAGGGCAGAGGAAGAGTGCCATGCTGTCCACCCAGGATTTCCAGGTGTGCCTGTGGGTAGAAGGAGGCAATTACGTACATCCCTGCTTTGAGACCGCAGCTGAGGTTGATCGGCACTGATGGGCAGAAGAGTCCATTTGCAAAAGTGCTAGGAAAGACATCAGCGTGTAAGTACTTCGGCATTTACACTGTTTGCCTAAATCATAAAGCATGCACTGCTGGATATGCCTGAAGATCCCTTCTGCCTCTCCAGCAGGTTTAAACTGTCCCTCCAAAGAGGAACAGAAGCCGTGTCACTTCAATCCTTGCTGCTTAGCTTTCCCTTGGTGCAGCTTGATGCCTGTGTTTGCAAGGAGGGGACAACCCCGACGGGGTCCCCAGAAGAGCTGTAAATCTCCCTGCTGCTGTCGCAGTGACACAGCAAAATAGCCCTGAGAGATGGAGCAGGGTGGGGACCCAGGGCTCCCCCCAGTTTGTGCCACATGTGAAGGGACTTCTGTGTTCAACGGCATCTGCAGGAGAGGAACACCAAATCAAAACTGCAGGAGCCAGCAGGAGGGAAGCGGGCAGGGTGCGGTAACAGTATTTCTGGGACAGAGAGAAGCTTCCTAGGTCATCACTTCAGCAACTCCATGAATTTATCCCAGTTCCTTCCTCCATGCTCCTCTCCTCATTTCATCCCTTTCTCTTCTGAGCTCATGTATTTGGCTCCCTGAGGGACACAGGGAAGGGAGTCAGTCACAAGTCTCTTTCATCTGACATGGAGGCTGCTTGTGCAGGTCTCCTGACACACCATGATCCATTTGGGTTCCTCAGCATGAGGAATCAGTTTTTTTAAGCCTCTTTCAAGTTTGGGAGTCACCACTGTGTTAATGCTTCTTGCCTGAGACAAATGTCTATGCTTAGCAAGTTTCCACAGTCCCACCCTCAGCTTTCAGCATCACTTCTGCTATATCTTCTGTCAAGGGGACTAATGCCTGCCACCTTCAGTTGCCACCACCTCCCCAGTTACTTCAGGGTCCCATCCTTGTCCCACCCACAGGAAGGGTCATGTGTCCCCTTGCAGCTGGTCCTGCATCTCAGATGCTAGTAGGCAGTGGAAAAACACACACTCCTTTTCCAACAGCTAGTTGGAAGTAGGTCTGAGCATTCCCTGCAAATGTCCTGAGAAGGAAAACATCTGTCTATGCTGCCTCTGGGAAGGGAGAAGGAGATGTTATCTGGACAATGCTGGCTATGTGTTGTCTGTGCCCAGAACCCAGGCTCAGGGCACATCTGTGTCCAGGGTGATGGGAACAGAGTGAGGAGGCAGTGCCAGGTGCCAGGCAGGGGTGCACTCAGCCTATAAAGCTATGGACCACAAAGGGCTATGGAGACAAACTCAAGCTTTCTTCAACATAGGTACTCTGGGCACTTTTATATAAAGGGATGAAAGGAGAAGGCTTCAGCATGAACTCTCAAAGTGCACGTGGGATATAGAACCACACAAGTCTGAGCCAAAGTAGTTTCACTGCTCCCTGTACCTGAGCTGGCATGAACTGAAAGTAGCCTGGGACAACTTCACCTGCTGAAATTCTACCACTGATGGCCACAGAGACATGCCTTGTATCTGTCTTAGTCCTTGACTCTCCATTCCTCCACCTGAAGCTCCTGTCTGTCTTATTTCTCTATTTTGTGGGCCACCCACTTTATGTGGCAGTCAGTGGTGATAATTGCAGGCAAGGCAAAAAAAATCAGAAGATCGGCTATTTTTGTTTCCTTCACCAGTTCAAAGAAGATTTTGAATCTTCTCTCCAGGTTAACTACCATATAGCCTGGGTTCAGTTAGGGTTAATTATCACAAACAGCTCCTGGCCCAAACAGCTGGGAGAGGACACAGCTGGGAGGGGCCACAGCTGGGATAAACAACTGAACCAGTCAATGGGATATTTGATACCATATTGAGTCATGCCCCTATATATGGTGGGCACCCATGTTTTCAACTTGCTTCAGCGCAGCTTGAGTAGGGAAAGTTGGTGTCTTGGGCACAGGTAGAGCCTTCTTGGCTTTTATCACTAACTTTGTAGATCATTTTACTAATACTATCATTAGTACTGTTGTTTTCTTCTCTCTTTGTCTTGTTTTATTAAACTGTCTTTATCTCAACCCCTGGAGTTTCAACTTTTTTTCTTCCTCCTGAGTCTCCTTCTTATCCCACAAGAGGGGGGCGGGGGGAAGTGGTGGGTGAGTGTCTGTGTGGTATTTAGCTGCCAGTAGAGGTTAAACCATGACCCCACCATATCTCACTGCCTGTGGGAATTATTCTCAACACGGACCAATATGATCAAAGTTGAGGGCCTTTATTCACGTTTTCGCCAAGATTATATACGATTTCTCTTCCTGTATACACACCACCACCAACAGCTATTGGTTAGCTACTCTAAACACACACTGTTCACACGTCCTAAACTAATAAATCATTGGCTATCCTACACCACCTCCATCACCACCCCTCATCCTGGT
>WTSP01009710.1:0-43123 GCA_025331215.1 Actenoides lindsayi | reverse complement strand
GGGGTGGGGGGTGGACAGGGAAGACCGAAGAGCTTGCTAGCCATACTTGCCTTTGGAAGAGACCTTGGAAAAGGCTCCCAGGATGAAATCTGGCTACTTAGGACACCGAAACACGTGCTCACACAAACACACGTGCACACGTCAGCCCTGTTAGCCTATAAACGCCGATGCTTTGAAAGCCTCTCGCAGGTATTTTATAAATTTCCGGTTACATACTGGCTATAAAATCTTCATTTATGAAGTTGATTATTTTCATTAAGAATATAAGTGGTTCCAGAGCACTTGCTGCAATGCCAACCTTTTCTTCAGCATTTTGGTGTAAAACAGTCCATTTGCCATAAGATTTTTGAGAGAAGCTTTGAAAGGCTGGACTCGGAAATCCATCCAGGAGTAGTCATTACCCTGGCAAGTGACTGCATGGTTCTTGCTTTAGCTATTATTTGTTTCTGTGAGGAGGAATTTCCCCTACCTGTGAGCAATTTTGCTTCGAGGCAAACTAAGGAAAGGTCAGCGCCCAGCAGGTGAGGGAAATGTTGCACAAGTCTGCAAGGCAGAGTCGAGATCAACTCGGAGACAAGATGTGCAAATTATGCTGCTTTTTCCTACACAGTCCCGGTCTGATGTTACCAGCCATTATTTTCTCAGTCAGATGCCTCTTGATTCTGATCTTTGTTCTCAAAAAACCCCAGACAATAAGGATAAATGAAAATGTCCCACATTTATGCAATAAGAGAAATATAATTTTCATTTTCACTAGTCACAGTATCTCATTTTACTGTTTTGCCTCTTACTTAAGGGAAAGATGAGAACACTCATATTTTTATTACTACTTGGGAATTTAATATCATATTGAATCAAGTATTTTTCTCATATTGAGGATATCTGCCTCAGAAATGCTACTGATTTAATAATTAGATTACTTAAAGGATAATCTTGTATTTTCTATCTTAACTCTTTAAGACTTGCAGAATGTGTTCACATTTACTGACTATTTTATGCTTTATACTGATATGTATTTTTCCCCCTCACAGCTGAACACAATGAATGGATGAACATCTTGGTTTCAGATTTTATTTGAAAATGACTCCAACCATTCTAAAGCTTATCCAGCTAAATTAGTATTTCCACATAATGGATAATTTTTCATTATTCATGAAAACCCTAAAGAGCAATATTCTATAATTCTTCCACCAGAAGTCCCTGGTCTTCAATTAGAGGCAACCGTACTCAGCAAGAGGGTGAATTTCCAACATGCACAACTTACCAAACATTTTAGTGTTCTTTGAGAGGAAATCATGACCCATATGTGTCACTCTGAATTGCACTTATATTTATGGGGTGCTTGGCCTATGTCTTGTATGCACAAGCCATCATATAAATCCATTCAGCAAAAACTTGAATAGAAGATCTTATAATTAAGGCTCTATGTCTAATATCTCAAAATTCTAATTAGGTACTTGGATAATAGATTTCTTAAGAATAAAATCTGCTATGTGCTAGAAAAGGAAGCTGAAACAGAAAACCTAAAAAAATGTGCATTCTCTAATAATTCTGTGTCACGACAATTCTACCAGGAGTATCTTTTCTTTTCCTTTATACTCACTTTTCCCAGTGTGGTAGCCCATTATGTACACGAGTAAGCATCACAGCATTTGCTAAAATATCATTAAAATTTCCATTATTTATTTCATTCTAAAGGAATAACAGTATCCCCACGGAGCACTACGAGGTGTTTATTATAATGGTGCCATATATTTGCAGATATCCAACAAGGAAGACCGTTAAAAGAAGAAGGATTAAAGAAGTAATTACCATAACATTTTAGAGGTTACTCTTAAAGCTATAGTTCTTCCATGACCATGACTCCACACTGTGCCTAAATTGCTCTGAACAGGGGAGATCTACAGGCAATGCCCTGCTTCTTTGGGGGAAAAAAAGGTCTCTCTCAAAAAAATCCCAGAATCAAACAAAACCTGTAGGCAAGAATGGACAATAAACTCTCAGAAAGCTCAATATAATGGGTGCAGCTTGCACTGTATTAAGAAATATCAAGACTATTTTGACTGAACTCAAAATCAAATGAAGTTTCTATCATAAGACATTTTAGGTATTTTCCTGTTAATTAAAAGTCTAATAAGCTACTTGACATAACAAGCAGACGGGAAGAGTACTGTTATATTACCCAGAGTCATCAGGACTTTAAAAAAAAAAATTCAATGCAGGCGTATAATGCTAAAATTAAACATACTGCATAATCCCAAATAATTGGACTATAATCTCATTTAAGTTGTTTTTTCTAGAGAAAAGAGGAATATTAGTTATGGTGCTCTCTATTATGTACGTTATGCCTGTGCTCACTGCGACCGAACGCTGAGTAGACACAAAATGCAAACCAGCTGTCCCCATTCTTTTAATCTCATTAACATATGAAATATATGTATAAACTGCATCAGTCATAGTAAGAAATAAAGCCAATTCTTAAATCAGAAATTATATTATTCTAAATTACTATTCTTCATAGTGATTATTTGATTTTTTGACAGTCAATTTAAAGCTGTTCCATCAGAAAATTCTCATTATCTATGTGCTTCAAAAAATATTAACAGTTAAGATTACTGTTATGAGACCTTTTTAGAACTTAGTACTTATCCAGTAAGCCTTCACACTAATTAGTAGATGTTTATTAGATTTACATTTCTTTAAAAATAAAGAGTTTAAAATCCCACCCTTTCCCAGGCTATTTACGTAACGTACATTCACAGCAAGACTGTTAAATTAATGATCTTTGTGATCTCAGATTAAACACACTGTACATAAATGCACAAAATATTACACAACACAAAAAGAGAACAGCAATTAAAAGGGGTACGAGCAAAATACTCATGTTTTCCAACAATGTGGAAGAGAAAAATAATGATTAGAGAAGCTTGTTTCTACCACTTAGAGATGAAAGAAGTGAAAAAGAAAACATTTTCCAGACCGTGAATTATGTGTTGCTATGCACAGAGAGAATAAAAGCAGAAATACTAAGGCCCGAAAGATAAATTCTGCATTTTAAAGGACAAATAGTAAAGAATTTTCAAATGCAATTTTAAATTTATTAACCATCATTTTATGCCCTCCCCCCCAACTCTTTAAGGCAATAATCTGTTTCTGTTAACTAGCGTCTGACGATACCGAGTTACGGATTACAGTCTGCATGCCTTGGTGGGATTAGTCTGCCACACAGAGAATATTCACAGCTTTGGAACCCAAACCAAACAGTCACAAGAAGCCATTACCAATTACAAAAAAACCCCAATACTCACAGGTATGAAATTGGGAACAGTGATAATTTCTGTTTGAACATGAGATTTTCTTCAATTTCTTTACAAATACCGTTTCTGGGAAGAAAAAAAAAAAGACTTACTAAATTTTGGTGACATTTATGTTTAGAATGTCTGAAAATAGGCACTGTCAAGCTTAAAACTGATTTTATTTTTATTCTAAATCAGGATCTTGGGAGAGCACTCGTAGAACTATGCTTTACTGTTTAGTATAACTTCATATTAAGTGTATGTTGCTGATTTGTGCACAAACGGGAAGATGCTCGTTGGCTAATTTTTGCAGTTGGTGAAGTCTGAGATTGGCAATTCTGCCTTTGTGTATGTTACCTTTTAAGTTTTTCTTTATTCTGAAATCTCCATTCACACTTCATAGGAGATGGGCAACAAAAATCATTAATTACACTCACGCTTGGATCCAGAGATCAGACAGGTTAAGAATCAGAGATCAGACAATTACTTTTATCTCATCACAAACCAAGGCATGATAAGAACCACAATCTAAAGTTCAACATTCCTTTTTTTAAAAAAATATTGCTCCTAAGTATACTGAAGGGGAAATACTTTCAGATTACTTAAAAACCATGTGACAGGGTGTGTCAAGGTTTAAATAATTGAAATAAAATCACAGAGTATTCTCAGTGTAAAGTGACAAGATCCCTGTGGTATATTTTAGGACAGAGAAAGGAACCTGGACCATCTGCAGTCACTTGTATTATAAGTGTTGTTAGAATCTACATCTGCTGTCTGCAGAAGATAAATAGGATGTCTTAAGTAAGCATTTAAACACCTAATTAATATAATTGTTAGATAATGAAGATCAAATTATTGGCAGCAATTAGCTTATTGTATTTTAATAAGGCAAAAAGCAAAAACTAATTCTTGTGTTTCTACTAAAGGAATTATATCGCATTTAAAAAACCCCAAAAAAGCAGAAATTTCAGAGATTTTAATATAAAGTAACATTTCATGCCCCACTTACTTGGCAATAATGTTTTGAATATTATTGCATTTTTCCAAGTTGATACTAATCTCTCAAAATGAAACAACTTGTTTCTTTTATGCTTCTATTAAATGTCTAAAAGAACAAAGTCTACTGAAAAAGTAGTTTAAATGTTAAAAATAAAGTCCTCACATGTTTCTGTGCATTGTTATGATTACATTCACTACCAATTTCTCAGGTATTACACATGACCATGAGTTCAATCCAGAAAAGGTATCCTGTAGTTTACTACAAAGCACCGTTCCTACTCTTTAAGGGAAAGACACAGTTCAAAGTTTAAGTAAAGTATTTCCAAAACTTCTCTATAATTAGCAGAATTATTATAAGGAGGATGTTGGGGGCTACTGTAATTTCCACATTAGTGTTGTGCAGTGCAGAGCATGAACTACAGGTGAGGCACCTGAGATGTCCTGCTTCTTCACACCACCCTATCTTCAACCCTCTCTACTTTGCAGGATGACACAGTGCACTGCTACCAACAGTTCAGAGCAGGAGCACCAAAACGGTTTCACAAGATGCTTATACTGGCTATTTTCCCAATCTCCAGCGTCTAAGCAGACCAGTCACACCATGAAGTTCTTGCATTTGCTCTCTGACCTGCTTACATCACCTGTGTTCCTGGTCCCCAGTGTCTAAGCAGGCTTTGGTCATGTCACGAAGCTCTTGCATTTGCTGTGATCTGCTTAAGCTTACTTACATCTTGCACGCTTACCCGTAGATCATCACCCTGAAAGAACTCTGTCCTTAAAAGGCCAATGGGACAGACATTGAACACAGACACACAAACTGCTGAAGTTGCAGGGGTAAAGATGTGAAAGTAAAGAGTGCGGTCACACGTTTGGGATTTGTAACCCCAGAGAGGGGTAGATGTGTGGACAGACAGAAGGGACCCACTGCAGGGCTCGTTCCTGCAGTGCAGAAGGTTAGATGAGGATTTGAACAGAAAGCTGTGCTGCGACAGGACTGTTTGTGAGGTGGGTAGAGCTGAAATGGAGAGAGACTCAGTGCTGCTGTGGTCCCACAGGAATTGAAGCGGCAATAATTCTACTAAGAGACACTGGAGTAAGCATTGCCGAGTTACTGGCAAGAAAAACAAGTGTAATAAATGCATTTTTCAGTTTACCACATAGTTTGATGCTACTATCTCTTTGCTATATAAATAAATGCAGATGAATTTGTTTAGGATTTGATGAAGAGATGTCTAGAATAGTGTGTATCAGCCTAGTAAATCCCAGAGAAAAAGCTCCTAATAACCTGTTCTGATTTTAAGAACATATTGCTTGAAGGAATTTTTGTACAGCAGTGAGAACAGTCCTGAATCCATGGAAATACTTTTGAAATCTTCTAATAGTCTTTCTGTAAGCCAGTTCAGTTTTCTGCCCCTTGCTATTACCATTAGAAAAGAATTAATTTGATAATGCTTTCATTAAAGACTACATAATGTAGAGTGCAGTACACAACAATTAGTGCTTTTCCTTTTCTGCATGACTCTTGAAGACATTATATATGAAAAAAAGTCAAATGAAAAATATTTGTAACACGGAATGTAAAAACAAAGGTTTGGATACAGGAACACTTAACATCTTTAATCACTCATTTTTATTTTGCAAGACAAACCAGACATAATTTGAAATGGCTCAGTGAGCTGTAAAAAATTGACAGTAGATGTATGTGAGAAGACTGAAAAAGCAATTATCTGAAACTAATTTGAGAGTTTATCAGGCAGAAATTAGACTTTTATGGGTAAAGTTAGAGCTTTGTATTAAAAGTGATACATTAAAATATGTAACATTTCAAGGGTAATATAGTTAAAACCTCCTTGGCAAATGACTAATTTTGTGTCCAGCTTCTGCATTCTCAATAGCATTTAGTCAAGTAGGAAACATTCTAAAATAACAGATAATAAAAAATGCCATAATACATAAAAAAAAAAGGGGGGAGGTGGTGGTTCTGGCTTTGAAGAGATTTTGTACCTGAGTTCCTCAACATTATGGATGCCGAAAGAGTATTTTCAGTCCCTGAAGAGGGCAGATAAAGTTCACATCATATATGCAGCTCTTGTAAGGTGATGTTTTTGGAAAAGGGAAAGTAGAAAAAAGGCAGGATGTCTTTCACTGACCCCAGAGAAGATGTTTCCAAACAGGTTGGAGTTATTTGTACATTTCAAAAAGCGAATAGGGCAAACTCTAGTTATCATTGAATCACAGGATGGTTTGGGTTGTTAAGGACCTTAAAGGTCACTCAGTTCCAAACCCCCCCCTGCCATGGGCAGGGACACCTCCCACTAGGCTGCCCAAAGCCCCAGCCAACCTGACCCTCAACACTTCCAGGGAAAAGGCATCCACAGCTTCTCTGGGAAACCTGCTCCACGGCCTCACCACCCTCACAGTGAAGAACTTACTTCTTACATCTAATCTAAATCTACCCTTTTTCAGTTTAAAACCCTTACCCTTCATCCAATCGTTACCTGTCCCCCTCCAGCTTTCCTGTAGGCCCCCCCTTAGGTTCTGGAAGGTCACAGGAACAGCTCCCTGAAGCCTTCTCTTCTCCAGGTTGAACAACTCCAACTCTCTCAGCCTGTCTTCATGTAAGTCCAATTCTATCAAATTTTATATTCTCACATGTAAAAACAGTAAGAGCAAAGTATTTTATAGCTCAGATTTCTACGAGCATTCCTGTAAGTCTCGAAGGTACCAATCCTACGCTATCCTGAGCAGAAATCAGTATGGAGTGGACAAACTCTTGTTTATTAAGGTTTTCCAACAAAACAAGTGACTATTTAGAGTACGTTCACATCTAACATGAAATAATATCCCATCAGGTTGTAAAATGAAGGTCCTAAAAGTTAGGAAATAATGGAACTCTGGTTAAACTTTAAGCCTATGACTACACAGGTGAACCTATGGGATAACTGCTAGACTAATCACTGTGTAGCACTGAATGCACTGTGTATAGCATAATGCACGCAAACAAACACTGGATTGAGTTCATTTCTACAGGTAACCTTAACTCTAGCATTTTCCCAGTTCTCAGTCATCAGCCATGCCACCTTTTTTAATATAACTTACATGTGAGCTATAGGCAGAATGAGTTCATATAATATTTTTCCTAAAATAATTTTGAACGCTTCAGAAAGATCATTTATTTCCTGAGGTAAGGATCAAGAGTATTTCTGTAGGATCATTATGAAATCTTTTGTTTTGAAAAACTGTGCTCACTGCACAATTTAATTCTGTTGAGTGGATGCAAAAGACAGCTTTAAAAGGAAACAAGAAATCAAACATAAGTAGTCTTTTACTAAATAAGGTAAAAATTAGATTCCTGGCAGGAATTCTTTCATTTTAAAGATTCATATCTTAAGGAACATTGGAGCAGCCATTATTGCCTCTCTAGAGAAGAAGGGTAGCTCTCTAGATCATCATTGCGGATTTGGGAGATAACTGAATCTATTCTCTTCCCAGCCCCTAAAGAGCTCATGCTGTCAGTGAAAATGTTGGTACAATGTGTAGTAAGAGCACAGTTCACAAAGCATGGGCAAATTTCTTGGATCTAAAAATAACAACAAGTTCTGATGACTGAAAGAACCAGAAAGAATCAAATTCCCTGTATTTCAGCATGAAGTCAATACATCTAGGAAAAAAGTGCATAGAAGTACCGCATTCAACAATTCAGTTCAATTAGATAATTACAATGGGTTTATATTTACTGAGCATTTACAATACCCTAAAAGGTTTCTGAAGGATGTTTTATAAGGCAAACTCATTGTCAAAGAAGTACTATTGTATTGCATCTGTACTCTACGACTTTGAGATTTTCCTCTAATTGGATGTTCTCAAGTCTTTGTTGGGTCCATTTCTCAAAAGCTCTGACGGTGATATTCCATTGCCATAGTATAGGACAGGTTCCCTTTGGGAAATATGGGGAAAACAGAAGCTCCTAAATACACATTTTATAAGGAAGCAGGCATTCCTTGAACTGGTTCCAGTATAACCATTTATCGGTATTACTCAAACACTGGAAGCACTGCTGTATCTTAACTTCTATTTTATGACCAGTCCAGTCCTCCAAACACAAAAGTAAACCAGTGAGTTTAAGACTGCACAAAATGGTTCTGTGTTCTTCCAGAAACAAAACCCAGATCGCTGAAAATCTCAAAACATGGATTTAATTCTGAGAGTAGCCAAGGGGATTTATCTGCACGAATTCTGGCTGCAGTCAACACGATACTGTGAGGTCTGTCCCTTGGCAGTGTAATGGACTAAATAACATCAAGCTCCTTTTACAACTCACTGAGTTAAATGATATCCTGAATGTTGGAAGTACCAGAGCTGTACCATGTGACAGACATGGGATTCTAACATGAAGTGTAGTGAGTTTGGAAGAGTTTTGGGAGAGAAGACTTCCATGTGAAGTCTGGAAAGAAAGGCTGCTAACCACCTCATTTCAGCACTTTCTCATCTAGGTATGTGTCGTACAGGTGTAGCAGCAGCAAAGCACTGGTAGCTGCTGCTTGTGAATATGATGTGTGGGTTGAATGATAGCACATGGATCATGTGTTCCTCAACACGGAGGAAAGAGGAAAAGGATGATGGCGGAGAGATTCTTGTAGAAGTTAATCTCTGTGCATGCAAATGTTTCTAATAACCCAGCTGTTTTGATATTACTGTCCTACACAAATGATGTCAAGTGATTCTTGGGATTTTTTTATTCCTGTCCAGGACATTATTTTAAATGAGAATGGAAGTTATCTTAATTCATTGAAATTCTGATTACATTGCTGCAAACAGGCTAAAGGAGGGACTCTTCTAAACTCTGTCCTTGATCATTCCCAGATTTGTCCCTTAAGGGCAGTTTCCAATTTTTTTTTAGGCAAGACCACTATTTTTTTGTTGTTGTTTTTAATTAAAATGTTAATATTCCACCAATACGCCTTTGAGAAGAGCTTAGTATTTACATTGCCATTATGTAATGTCTGACATGTCATTACACCATGGTGATTTTGCTATTACTCAGTAACTACGTTAATTTCAATCACAAGAAATAAGACTATCTCCTTCCCAACACTTCCTTCCATATTATTCCACCCTTAAACATCCAGCCTTTCCTCTTCCTTTACATAAACATCATTAGCAGATCTTTCCCACTATCAAGGCCTTCCTTAATCTCTTAGTCTTAATGTAAGTCATGTTGTTCCCTGTCTCCTGTGACTCTATGCAACAGCAATGTAATTAGGACCTTACTGATAAATCATTACGTTCCTATTCATCTCATTTTTCAGACTACTGTAAGTGCATAAATAAATAAATACATTTCAGTATTCAACCAGATGATGCAACTATGTGCATTTAATATACAACCACCACAGAAAAAGAACTTCTTTAGTTTATGTCTGTTACTGAATTTCAGTATCAGGGAAAACAGTTATTGACTTATCCTGAATTTAAGTTTTAAATTATGCTTAATGAGGCTTGCTAAATCTGACACATAATGTCTAGATACTACAGTGATAGATACATTAGAAATACCAAAATAGATATATTAGACAGACAGATTTAGCACTGTATGTGCTAAGGTTGATTGATTACTTGATGAGTATTATATTCCCTTTACTGTTCTCTAAACCCCAGCTTTATTAACTCCAACCAATTTTCTCCAACTCTTCAATTTGTAGAACTAATTGTGCCTCATTTCAGCTTCCTCCATTTAGCTGATGAAGACTTAAGAGACAGAAGACTTCTATGGAAACTTTTATGTCAACTATATATGTAAAAAGCAGATTTTTATAAACTGAAACTTGTTTATATATACATGTATATATATATTCATTGAAATGTTTGTTTACAGGCAAATTCCTGCATATGAATATTTAATAAATTTAATTCTAGATTTTATTTTTTTCCTGAAGGATATTCTGAATCTTGGTTGAGTTCTAGTGTATATTATCCTATGTAATCTTTGCACTTTTTCTTTATTAACTCAAAAAATGGCAAAGATATTTGTTTTGTTTTCATTGTTTCTGAATTAAATTTATATCAGTAAAGTCTATACCTGTGATTTATAGAGAAGAGTGTCTTTTATTCTACTGAGAGCATCGATTTTCTATACCAATTTGAAGGAGACACTACATCTATAGATCAGGTAATGAATAACATCTTCATAGTCTGAGAGGCACTCTAAATAAACATTTGCAAGAATTGATCTCATCTTTGTTTTGCCCTCTGTCGAGGGAAAAGTTTGTGTAGATTGCTATTAATATTAATTTAATTTTCATAGCAATAACTTTGCTCTGTAGCTGGATGAAGATCAAAAAATATATCTTAGAATTAATTTGGTAATAGCTGTACATTTAGAACCACCCATAAATTCATAATTGAAACTACTACTGACCACTTCACACTTCAATCAAAAGTTCTGTTTAGGGACATCGGATGTGTCAAATAGCTTGGAACAGGAGCTGGTCCTTTAGAAACCAATCATATCATTATTCCAGGGGCATAAAATGGACTGTTAAGAGTTACTGCAGTATTGTATGAATAAAACCAGTTTTCACAATTAAAAAAATATTTGCTGTGGGAATTTAAAGACAACAGTTATTTATCTGTGTATTTTAGTTACAGGAAGCCAGAGTTAAGTTAGGATGACTGTAAATTCAGCATTTACTATGTATTTATGGTTTAATTTGACATGATAATTGATTTTTCTTTATTTGTTTCCTTTCTTTTTTTAGCAGAATATACACTGTCATAATTTCATTTTATTTTGTCATTCTAAGTGAGCTTCCACAAAAAGTACTTTACTGTTAAACAATCCTCTCAAGCAGCAATGGCAATATAATTAGGTCTCTGTAGACTTATTCTGAAGCCATTTAGTGCAAAGGCATAATCTCCTATCATGACATAATAATGTGGTCTCCATGGACTAGCTTAGAGATTGCTTTGACACTGTAATGGCAATATAATAACTTCAGACGAGACTCTGCATAGATTTCTACTAAAGCAACTTCTGCCCTGTAATAGCTTCACTGTAATGCCCACTTAATGCAATATTCTGACTTGCTCTATCCTCATTACAAGATTTTTAAAGTACTATCACATGAAAGCAGAGGACAGCAAACCTGGAATCTGCTCTCTGAAAAGCACCAGCAAAAAGAAGCCTTACAGAAACAAAGGAGGGAACGGGACATGTGTAAGTCATTTCAATATATTCTCACAACTACATAGCATTAAAACAGTAAAGACTTCAACAATGCAATGTATTTTACCTAGCAAAGAATCATAAGATTTAGGTGATACTGCTGCTAGTATGGTAATACTCCCATGACTTCACATCTCCAAGTATTTGGAGTTGTGAGCACCCCACATTCTTGCATGCAGAAAACTCTCCCCCCCACCTCTCCTTTCACTTTCCATCTGCCTCACTCATAACTGACATTAAGTCTGGGAAAGCTTCTTGGAAACATCTCATTCATGTCTGGAGTTCAGGTTTTATTTCTCTTCTATGGAAATAATGTAATGGGTATAACTTTTGAGATTTCGTAGAGAACTTGGGAGAATCATCTGGAAAGGTAATTTCTGGTTCCACCAGACTCAGAACTCCATGACTGGTCAATTCCAGGATCTGATCCCAGGTCAAACAAAAATGCTTGTGCACAAAATTCACCAGAACAACACTCTGACAAATCTTTAAATAAAAAACAACATTAAAAAAAACCCCAAACCCTAACAGCTATAGGAAAGACAAAAGAATTAAATGTGACCTAGTTTTCTCATTCTTATCCCAGGAACTCAGAGGACCATGGCAGAGATTAATTAGGAGATCAAGAAGATAATAGATAGATGTGAATCACCTCATACTGGAGCTATGAGACTTCAGTGGCAACACCAAGAACTTTTTACCCACAAGTTCTTTGTGGATATTTTTCTTCCACACTACAAAGAATGTGTAAGGAAAACAAAGAAATGAAAGGGGATCATGCCTTCCATAACCCCGTGAGGAGGTACCTGGAGTATACAACAAGGCAGTATTAAAATGATAGTTTCCAAATACCAAATGGCTATAACATGTAAGATTTAGATAAGTATTTTGTGTCTGACATTAGAGAACCACAGTAGCAGCAGCACTCCACATTAAGTATATAGATGTTGACTTGGGAAAAGCTTGAATGCTCAAGCTTTCATACGAGTTAAAACAGATCTACATTTCCTCAAAACTCAAGGTGTCCGGCAGAAAAACTCTAACGAGACAAGTTTCTTGTTGACCTCAACATAGCCATAAGTGACTGCTATATATATAATTCAAGATCAGTTCATGGAAGTAAAAAGAAAATCCTTTGGCATTATGATTAAAGTCAAACAGCTTGAAGGGACAAGAGGCATTTTAGCATTAGCAGTTGCTACAGCAGAAAAAGCAACTAGTTTAAAGAGAGATGCTTTCATCTGATACAAAGTAATTACTCATTCCTATTTAGCCACTTCCTGGAAGACGCTGGGTTTCTGCACAGCCATTCATCTTTGTTAAAGTCAAAGGTGAGTTTTATGTGGCACGGATTCTAACCTAGAAAAGCCTCAGTTCTACAGTGCAAAAATCTTGCTGCATTATTTGAAACAATCTCAGTAACATTCCATTAAAATTCTAAAACACATTTTATGATTGGCATGTTGCAGAAGTATTAACGTCAGTATACCCAACAAATTACACAGAATATTTGACAATTGAATCATCAAGAATTTAACCTCTTTTTTTTTTTTTTTTTTCCTTTGAAGCTTTTTTGTGCCAATTGCACCAACTAATAATTTTTGGGTGGAGTATTAGATAACCCAGCATTTAATACTATAAATAAAAATAAAAACGATCCCTGCAAGATTTCACTTTGTGTGAGCGCCCGTAGACAAAGAGTCTGCTTCACCTACAGATTTCCCAATGGATAGGTCAGGTCCAACAAAAATTGTTGTGACCTCACTTTCAAAGTCACTAAATTCGTATTGGCTCCAGTGAAATAGGTACCCTAATGAGGAAGATAGATACTAGTCGTATCTCCCTTGGAGAAGGTGAAAGCCAGGCCTTTGAAATCCTAAAGTATCACGACAGAAAAGAGAGAGAGTGAAAAGGAATGAATGTTTCTGCTGGAGGAAAAACTGTAGTCACAGCTGTTAAATGGTAAAATATTCAACTATGAGAGACTGGATGTCGTGAGCTTTGCTGCTCATAAAACTGTTTGTTTCTAAATAGGGCATGCTTGCAAAATTCCCTCTCAAAAACAACAGTAGGACTAAACCTCCCAAAAGCTTTCTCCAACTCTATCAGCTCTTACAATTTTATATACAAGTTTTGTATGTAAAGGCTAAATAAGATACCATTCATTTGACCTCTGTTTTTCCCCCCCTCTTAAGTATATACTTAAGTCAGATTCATTTATTTTTGGACTTCAATCAAAGAGATTTCTTTAAAATGTCAGAAACTGAAATTGTCATTAAAGTAGTTCCTATCTCATCCCTGCTAGAAGCAGCCTTTGTTTTATTATCCTATGTTTAAATTTTCAAGACTTCGGAAAGTATTTAGTATAAATGTTTTAATTGCTTATCACAGATGCAAGAATCAGGCTGGCTTCAAGTCAGCAAAACAGGATGCTGAAGTACCTTGTTGAAAAGTGAAACAAATTAATTTTACAACAGTAAACTGAAAAATAAAATCTCTGCAATATAAACACCCCGCTGAAGCAGAATTTTATTATCCAAAATATCTAACAGCTCCTTTTGATTTACCTTGAACACACTTTTATTACTTTAATTGCAAAACAGTTAAAAACATGTCTTATAATAAGAGTTATGCAAATATTCCACTTTTTTTTTTAAATGGCCTCAGGAAAGAAAGAAGAAATTTTTGGAATTAAATTATTTCCAGGCTATTTCCTATGATGCAAAAACAAAAAGGATCTTACGAAGATTACTGTCATTAACACTGGGGGGAAATGTGGGGAGTGTGTGTGTTTTAAGTGCAAGGGTCACAGAAATATTTTCACGTAAGATGTGAAAATCATAAATGTTAACTGAACTTGTGTCTACCTTGTGATTACTTGAAATGACAGTAAAAAGAACTTGAAAGGGAAGATTTTCATAATGGGTATAAACGTTCTGACCCTTATCAGCACAAGTTTTAACAAGGGTAATTCAAGGAGACAAATGAAAACCTGCTGCTTCCATAAATGATGTCAGAATCATAGAATTAGATGGATACTGAGAAGCAGTTTCCAGTTAAACGTAAATGATTAAGAAATTTGTACTCACCTTTCACAATGCACAATAGATAAACTGATGTAGAGCAAGAAATAGAACTAAGACTTTTCCCTCCAATAACTGGTAAACTATGTTTAAACCATATAGGATGTAGTACAGAGACAAATAAAGCTGCATGTTAAATCACGGAGTAGAATATTAAGTACAGAAGTACTGTTAGTTTTTGACACAAAAAGGTATTATTATCATGCAATATGCAGCAAATATAGTGGATCTTACAGATATCTTGTAAAGTAGCCTCTGAGTATTGTCACCATCACACATCAAGCCTATGCATATTTATAGCTTATCTTTTTCTATGTGCTTTTTAATTACTGTAATTAAAGTTACACATAACTGCCACTCTAGAACACAACTCCACCATCTCTGACATATTTCTTTCTGCAAATGCTCTCACATACCCTCATCCAGATTGTTTCTTCACGTCAACAAAGACTTGGTCTTCCTTTCCAACATTAAGGTGACCAGGCTGTCAACATTTTGAGTACTGAGCCATCCTTTGCCTCATTCACTAAGAATAGTTTGAAAGACAATTTTCTAGCCTATTGATCTGTTTATATAATTAACCTCCCGACTTTAGTTTACAATCAACCCTTGTTCTACATCCTAAAACCATTTTTTTGTGCTTTAATTTTCAAGGTCACCTCCTCCTACCCATCACTTCTGACACAGTTATTCCTGACCCTTACTGAATCACTCCATTGCTACACTTCAATCAAGTGCATTGACACATTTTCATAGGTAATCCACACTGTGTGTTTCTAAGGGACTCAGGCAGACACCTCTAATGGTTTTCCCTTCCCTTACTCTGTAAAACACTTGACAACATTTAGGCTGCTGATATGGCCACGACACTATGTACTGTGCCAGCTATGCATTATTACATCTCTGGCAGGTACTGTCATCTTTGCCTTTTTCACATCTGGTATCACAAGTCATTTAGCTTACACAAACCATCTATCCTCTTGTCACAGTTTAGTAAAATGATGCCCTCAACAGGGACTAGGGGCTCTGCTGGGTTTCTGTCTGACAGTCTATCTGGAGGACTGTGCCCAGTTTTCAGCTCCCCAGTACAGGGAAGACGTGGACATCCTCAAGCCAGTCCAACAGAAGCCCCCAGGGTCATTAAAAGGGGGCAGAGCCCACAGCCACACAACCACATCTGAGGAGACTGAGAAAACTGGCTTCATTCTGCCTAAAAAAGGCTGAGAGATCTGATTTCTGTTTACAATTACCCACTGGAAAGATGTGGAAAGGACAGAAACAGAGGTACGCAGCAACAGGACAAAGGCAACAGGTAATAGGGGGCACAGGAAATTCTGAGTAGATATTAAAATTCTCATATTTATTTCTTACCGTGATCGTGCTCGAACGCTGGATGTGAACCAAAGATGCTAAGGAACTGCCATCCCTCAAGACATTCAAAACTTGCTGGAGTAACCTGACCCAAACTGCCCTTCTGCAAGGCCTGTGGAGAAGAGGCTGGAAAAGATGACCTCCAGAGCGCCTTCTGAAGTGATATTCTGCTGATGCAAGAAATAAAGTAACGAGTGCCACAAATGCCTCTGTTACAAATTGTAACGAATACAAAATTATTGGTCAAAGCCCCATAATATGATTACTTTTATATACCAGTTTTATTCTCACTGATATACTGCTTATGTTATGAGCTGTAACTAAGCCCTGCATACTGCCAGGATACAGATTAATTTTTTCATTATTTTCTTTTGGATCATCAGTTTCCTTCACACACAAAATGCAAGCAAATACCTTTACAGCTTTACAACAGGAGGAATTATTCCAGATATACTAGAATACAGCCTATCTATTAGATCTTTTCTTTCTTTGATTCAGTGCCATATAGTGTACATTTCATGGAAATGAATAGTATTTACTATGATGTAAATTGAGATTTCTTCAGCATAATATGGACAAGGGCCAGAAGTCTTTCACTTTTATGCACCTTTAACATTTTTTTTTTCATATCAGCACTTTTCTCATCCTGACCATATCGGACAGCTTTCAATTTATAATATTCTTTTTTATATTCTCAACACAGCAATCAAATCTTCAGACCTTGAGGAGAAGGAGGAAATTAAGGCCATTAACATGTTAGAGAAATGTTTGATTTACTCATTATAAATTATGCTGAATCTGAGCAGCTCATAAGACATGCCCAAAGGGAAGACAAATTTTGATTGGCAGTGTCAAAAAAGTCAAGGACACAGAGCGGTTTTGTTAATAATTACTAAGTGCCATGAAGAAATGCTGCTTGCTGTCTGTCCAGAATCATGGTGAATTACGATTCAGAATTTCCCAGCTATCAAACATCTTAAGATCTCAATTTATAATTGAAAAACAGATTAAGAATATGCCTTCATCTGCTGTAAACATTCTCTTAGTAACTATAAAACTTGAAAGTACTCACTGAACTAGTCAAGCTAGAAAAACAAACCTGAGACAAACCCTCACAGGCCAGTTCAGAGGTAACTGTGCAGGGAGTCCACTACATCATGGTTCCCTAGATATCATCCTCTATCTCCTTTTTTCTCACCAAATCACAAAGGAAAACATCACTTTATACCTGGAGGGAGGGGAAAAAAAAAAGAGAGGAAAAAAAAAAGGATCATTACTCTAGTTTTTAAACTAGGGAGCTTATGCTTATTTATTTATTTTTTTTGGTGACAAAACCCTAAAACCTCACTGCACAGTGATAAAAAGCCCCATAGCAGGACTGACAGCCTGGAACGTAAGTGAGATTGGGCAGCACTTCCACGTATCACCACACAGATACTACCACAGGGAAAGTACCTGTCCTATTTTACCTTTGTTATTCCAATACCTAGTTAGGACTTTCTACTCAAGGCCTATCAGCACGTTTCCTATACAGGAGAGAATTCTAATCCGTGCACGTACCCTCCCAAGTCCAAACCCTATCACCCCTGCAGAGCTGTCCCAGTACCAGAGGTGCCAGCTCCCAACCTGCACTCACCCAAGTTACTACAGAGAAATGGCTTCTGGCATCTCACTCTGCCACTGAAGACACTTGTGTCTTATCACAGACCCAAAATTCTAACGGATGTTAAATACAACTTGGCATCAATTATCAAAAGTTACTTGTGACAATCACCAGTTCAACATCAGTCAGTAATGACCTTGTCATGACCCTCTCCCTTTACCCTGCAACTTCTTGTTATTCAGTGATTAACAGCATAAACCCCCTGTAGCTATCCTAAGTCAAGCATGGCAGCTGCACAGTCTATGTGCCAAGGAAACACATAAAATTCCTGAAAAACTCTTGCTAACACAAGTAACTTCTGCAAACTCCCACTTTCAAGGGAAGCAAAAGCTGTGATATTCCAGGAAAGGAGGAAAGACCAATCCTGCCACCCCTCCACCCGAACCTGGGCAAACAACTTGTCTGAAAACACAGCTCATAGGCCTCGCAGGGGCAACTGTGCCAGTGAACAGCTCTGACTAAATATCCAGGCCTTTTAAAGCCCTACTGAGTTTCTGGCAGCACCTTGACGTCCGTATGTCTGTCTTAAATAAATAAGGCAGTCCTACCACGCTCTTGGGTACAGCGTATTGGCTCAGTAATGCCCAGTGAGCAACTAAGGGCTGACTCATGGTTCTCTTCTGATTGTCAGAAACAGTAATTCAGTGCTCTGTGTTCAGAATTAAATGCACTTCATAAGGAATTTCCTATGCACGGAAGAAATATGATAAAAATTTCTTTTAGCAGTAAACAGTTTTCCTCATTTGTATTAGAAATGCCATATTGTTGTGCGGTTTTTCCCAGCTGTAGCTTCATTATTGCAGACCACTAAAGCTACAAAGCAGCTGCAACTACTGCATCAAGTTTTTGTTTCATTTTTACAAGATCACAGATAATTAACATCTTCTTTTGAAAGCATTTTTCCTTTAAAACCAACCCGGTAATCATTCATTTTTAATGTACTGAGCTAAGGATTTGTCTTTGATATCATTACTACAGACACTGCACACCTGTAAGTTTGAAATGATAGGAGAGCAAATACCTTCAGAAGGACAGACACTGCCTTTGAAGTCAGTATGTATATGGTTTAACATAAATGTAATTTCACAGCAAACTGCCTTTTATTGTTCACTGTTGTTTTGCCCTGACACTCGGTGTCTTGTAAAAAACATTCTGAACTTAGATACAAATAAATAATGACATACTTTCATTTAAACTTGCTTGGAAATAAGCTAAATGGAGACAGGCAATTAGGATAACGAAGGCATTCTCTTCTACGCAGACCTCCATGAACTTCAGTGTCCAACACACAGTAAGAAGCTCCGTGTCTGCATCTGATGGCCAGTCTGTCTGAAGTAATGGATCACAATTCCAGCCATTTTAGCATAGCGAATTTTCTTTATCTGAGTATTTTTTGGTAGGTCAAATTCTGTGAGCAAATTCATGAGCAAATTTGTCCAGAATATTGGGTGTGAAGTTTTGAGGGTTTGTTTTTGTCTTTAAGCCCTGCAAAATACAAATTTTACCAACTAATATGGAAAAAGAGAAATTATATTAAGCATTTAATTATAAGCTTTTCATCATATTCTCTGAGACTGAGAGGGGAACGTCTGCCTCCAGAGCCTACAAGCCTGGGAATCGAAAAGAGACAGCCCACTGTCACAGAAAGCAGAGAAGATTTGGCTAGCAAATAATTGCAGTTAAGATTATGTTTCCCTAAGGCAAGAGTGAGTCTTCTGTCATCAAATAAAACATACATAGCACTATGTAACAGACCGAAGATTGCTAGTTCATTTAAAACAACTTAGTGCTGAATATTTCTAAGATGATTATTGCCGAAGTGTAAGGAACGTAACAAAGTTCCATCAGTAAGTGTTTAGGACTATGTCGTTTACATAGCAGCCCTGCTTACAAAACCACAATTTGGGAGAACGCTGCCAGTATTCAACATTCAAGAAAGAAAACCAGAAAGAGCCTGGCTGTGCACACACCCCTCAATTACCTCTGAATTCAGACAAAAGTAGACCATATGACTGTCATGACTGGACTAAAACAAAGTAAAGCTGATTGTAAGAGCAAAAGGAGGAGATGAAAAATCACCCTGGTGACTGGAGATTTCTTTGAAACTTAAGCATAGCTAAATTATAATAGATGTAATTATTAGCAGGAGGTACCATGCAACTTTTCACCTTCCTACAAACAAACCCAAACTTGTTTCTAGCCTCACAGGATGAGATTCTACCTGGAAAACCTGCGTGTGGGTTAAATACCCACCGCTCATTTGGAAAAGGTACACCTTTATTCTAGGCACACGACAAATGCAGGTATAGTGCAAGGAAGCATGGCTTGTGAGAGAAACTCATGTAACCAAGGCAACGATGAATTAAAATATTACAACACTGCCAATATGCTGACGTTCTCTCTTATGTAAATATTCTTCTTATTATATTACAAGTGCAAAACTTTAGAATGACAAAATCATCGAGGGGTTTACAAGTTTTGTTGCTCTTCTGATATTAATCATTTATAGTTAAGAGATTTTGTTAATAGTTTAGACAAATATTTAGCACTTCAGATTTTGTATTTAGATATTATTCTAAATGCAATACAGATATTGTAAATAATATAGCACCTTCTGCAATCGCAAACAATATTATTAACCTAAATATTGCAAAAAGCAAGCAACCTTTTACATTGTTACGTGAGAGAAATATCGGAAGCTTGAGACCGAGAAACTGTAGGACAGAATTATCAGCTCCTTATCTCACTTGACTATCTATCTTTATTTAACTGCACTTTTAAAATAAAAAGTCATACACTTGATACAGGTTTATAGCAAAGGGTTTGCAAAAATCTCTCCCTCTCCATTTATGGAGGACATTCCATTTTTAAAATGTTGAGTAAAGGTTATGACTGGAACTAGGAGTAAGAAACTGTAAAAAACAGAGCTGGGCTTTTACTGAGTGTGTTGCTTTGAACTAAATGCTACAACCCAAGATCTCCCTTGGTTTCAGCTGATGCTACCTTTGACCAGCAAAGGTCAATAAACACATCCAACTTGTGATCAACCTGACAAAATACAGGGTTTCTGCTGCAAAGTGCCAAAGATGATACCATTCCTCTAACTTCTACTGCTGCTGTAAACATTTAACAACTTTCAGAGATAGTCTTATATACTTGCTTTCATAAAAAGTTCTTGTTCTGCAGAGCCCTAGTTTCATGAAAGGTCGATAATCAAAGCATTCAATTCATACCTTATATACTTCAGTTCCAATGATCCGAGAACTTTCTTAAGAGTTATTTTTCTTTTTCTGTGGGAACACTATTTCCCCTGTATTCAGGTAAATAGTCATAGATCTAAAAAAGGGAATTGAATTTTTATGACTCATCTGAAAGAAAAATACTGTTTTCAATCTTCAGAAACAGACAAACTTGCTTTCAAATGTTAAATTTTTATCTGCTTCACTATTTATGCTTATAAATGATCAAGCTCCTTTCAAGAAGTGACAGAACTCTGTAGTGTAAAAGTCCGAGTTTCAATTTAATGAACTACCTTCTCTATCTACCATTTATGTAACATACAGATGAAAAACCTTCACTGAAAATTATAATGTAGAAGTATGGAAATAATACCTCAGAAATGAAGTCACAAGGTTAACTTAAAGTACCTTTGCAAGCTTACAGCAGCTTATTAAGGAAAAGAAAGCAACAAATAGGAAGTACAAAGAGTAGAGTTGCATATAACACCTAAGGAAATCCTTCATCAAGTACAGCTGTAAAGATTTATCTAGTTTCAGTGGCTAATAAAACTTATTTCTGATACATATTTGATATTGACTTTTTCAATAATAATCCTGCTTCTATCCATCAAATTGGGGATATTGGTTCCATATAGACCAAAATTAAAAACATAATCCTAAAAACACAAGTACATCTGAAAACTTTAAATAAAAAGCAACCAAATTGTTTGAAGATTCAGCAGGGCATGTGACTACACAGAAATCAGCAAATACAAGAGCAAGTTGCACCGTTACTGACTTAGGGAGATTACCATACGGGGTGGCACAAGTCACATCGTTTTACAAGAATAGCTGGTGGCAATATTGCAGTGCAGTGTCACAGCAGTAAGCTCAAGACCGGTGCATTCAAAAGGGAAGCAAGATGAAGACTCGTATTTCTTGCCACCTGAAGGCAAGATTCTCATTCCTTTCTCTTCAAAATGATTAAAGGTACAGCCAAATGCGTTGGGTTCTGTGATTAGAAAAAAAAAAAGTAAGCATCTCCAAGAGTACCCTCTGATATCTAAGAGGTTTTACAGTTTCTTCTGAAAGCTGAATTTTGCTGTATGGCATTCCCTTCTTATCAAAGAAAGTATCATAAAGCACACTTTGTAACTGTTAATTTCTCTGAGCTCTCAAAGGGAAGCTTACTCATTATTGCTATGTTGCTGGCTAACTAGGGATTGAAAAAAATATGTAGTCCTTTATTTTCCCTGTGATTTTTAATGTTGCTGTTCATAAAAAGTATGTTGTCAATATGCTGGAGACTGTGATTTTTTTTTTTTCCTCCTTTTTTTTTTTACCCCTGTTATATTGACGATTAAAACTGTATTATTTGTAATAGGGAATATATAAAGGAGCAATTAACACTAGAAACTACAAAAGTAAAAACAGCTCCCCAAAATGTAAGTCTCTTTTTAGAGATCTGGGATAGCAGAACTATATAAAAACCATTAACATTATGATCAGCTAACAAACGGAATCAAATGTATTTCTTAACTTGTAATGAAGGTAAAATATTGTAAAGCATGCAGTGTTACAGAAATATTTTCCCAGCTTAAGACTCTCAACCATACAATATAATGTTACACTCATTAGAAGAGCTTTCTGCATTAAAGTAAAAATTAAGTAAAAATGGAATAAGGGATTAAGTAAAAATGGAATAAGGGATTGGTTTAAATCATTGCCAGTTCTCACCGTATTAAAAAACAAAAACAAACCCAAACCCTTCAGAAACAATTCAGTGACATGAGCAGAGTGTCTGTGTTGTTTTATGTGCAAGATACCTGTTGATCTGAAATCAGAGAGAAACAAAATGGCAGAACTGAGAAAACAGTCAAGTTTACTCTCTAGGTGATGTATACTTGGGAAGTTGTCTGGAACAAGAGGAGAGGATAAGGAGAACGAACAGGTAGGGATCCAGTGTCAACATTACCCACATTTTCTGGATTGTTTTCAACTGAAGGGCCATTCCTGGAGCACATTAGGCCAGGTCCTAGAGTATATCTTCCTTAGCCTGACAGAAAGCAGTTCATAACACTACCAAACTGGCATAAATGGGGATGACCAGCTTCAGTTCAAAGGCTGATTCCCAGTCTGAACTAAAATAGCAGCACAGCCACACCATTCAGCTCTCTCCCCTCTTTTGTCTGTACTGAGAGAGCACATGACAGAGACTTCAGTTCAGGAAAGCAACCTCATGCAGAAGCACAACTGCATCTGTCCTCAATAAAAGGACACAGAGTAGTCTCCAAAGCTTGCTTCAAATTAAATCCTAATATGTTTTTAATTAGCAAATTCACAGCTGTGGGTTCTATTTCTAGTTTTACTTTCACTACAATATTGTCTAATTCTCACTTACTTGCCTTTTCAAGGTGCCTATTTATACTTGTCTATCTCAAGAGACTAAATAGGTACGGCGATATGCATTTCAAAGGACACTGACACTATAGAAGAACCAAGTACTGCCAGTAGAAAAAGACACTCTGAATCAGATGTTTTCCATTCCCTAATTTATAATGGATTTACTGCATCATAAAGTAACTCCATCCTTTGTAAGAAAGGGATAATAATGCATGTCGAGCTGTTCCAAGGGAAGAATTATTACAGTGCAAAGTACCCTAATCTGTGCAACATTATATTAGTTTTTATTAGCCAAAACCTAGATCGTATGCATGCAGCTTGGGATTGATGAGGATACTAAAAGATCTGTTGAAAGCTCCTGCAACAGCAGGTCACATTTTAATACTTTAATGGGCACCTACTGCATAATGTTTCCTAACCTCATATACTTCTCTTGGTAAACTTTATGCTGACCTTCGAAACTAAAGATGGATCAATACCATTTTATAAGACTATAAGACTGTATGAAACACTAAGTCAATACCGTATTTTTATCACGCTTGTAATATAATGCAATTCTGTACATCAAATAACCCTTGAAAGCAGCAAGCGAAGACTAGGACTTTTGTTTAGACATCAGTTCAGCTGGCCAACACCAAAGGCACTGAATGCTAAAAATTTTCATCAGCCCAATGACACCCTCATGGCCTTATAACAGCTACACTTCTAAAGCCCCCCCAAAACCAAAAGATTAAGCTACTCTAATTTTGAACTGTCCAAATGAGAAACTTCAAATTCAGGAGTCACAGAGCTGTGTATGTATGACCTCACAATCGACAAGAGAAGACAAGTTGAAACGCCAATCCTTACGGTGAAGTTCCTCACAAAATGTTGTTATTAGTATTACAGTTTGAACATCATGTGACAACATGAGGCACTCATGTCTTTATTCTTCTAAAGAAAAAAAGCTCCCCCATTTCCTATGCTACATGTCAGAAAAAATCCTTTCCAGAGGTGAAGTTACTGGGGATCTGAACAGGTTACTTTCCAAATGCCTTCAAGTTCATACACAGGTCAAATACCACGGAAGAAGTTTCACAAGAGACAGAAGTCACTGGTTTGGGGACCTTTCATAGAGTTATTTTAAGTGTAATCATTACTTATTTACTCTTCCTGAGACCCAAACATCTAAAAATCTTACATGAAGCAAGAACAAGTAACTGTAGTTCACCAAGGGAGTGGCATTTTGGGTGCATACTTTAATGCTCATCTCTAGACTAACTCTGAATTTTCACATCAACAGCAAGTACCTCAGCTCCTGAGTATGTTCTACAAAACAGACATACTAAAAATAGTGTTTTCTCTGTTCTTGCATCAGAGTGTTTAGTTCATAGAAGCTCATTGCATATATTTATAAAACATGCACCTGTATAAACATAAATGAACTGTAACAAATGTATGTGTCTTGAAAAAATATAATAGTAAAGCAGAGGCCAAGATAAATAGAAACATGAGATTATTTGGTTTATCTTGAAAGGAAAAATAAAGAGAAACGTGGATCATGCATGTGTAATTAGCATTTGTAACTGTTTCTGAAAAACCTCTTGCATTTCAGCTTCAAGCACAAAGGAAGCCCTTTGGATAAGGGCATCTCTATGACCTTTATGTCAGTAGGAGAGCTACTGTGCTATCAGGCCAACTCATATCACCTCCTATAATGAAAGGTCTCTCCACCTTTATGAGACTCAGGCTTCCTTAGGCCCAGGATCCAATCCTTTCAGTTCTGACTTCTTTCCAACATTGGCTTTATCACAGGGAGCCTGATATAGAAACAGGGGTAGCCTGGTTGACATGGCTTTAATCAAATCTATTTTCCTCTGGTAGCCAAAGCATTCATCTTCCCAACTGCGAGCTGCTCACCATCCTTTTTATAATTAACACACATATAAGCTGTGCAAGTTAGAGGTATAATGCTCGGCTTCAAGGGCAAAACTATTTTATTGCCCTCAGCATGAGAAATCTGTATACACGAACCTGTCCCTTGCAAGTGAAATCCCCACAACACCCTATCTCTAAAGAGAAAAAAGTATTTCTTCTGTTCAGATAAAGCTGCAAAGGCAATCTCCAAACAAGCATTCAGTTGGATCAATAGCTAAAAATTGAATAGAACAATGTCTCATGCTGCTTTATAGTATTTTCAAAAGATTTGAACCACACAAACCCAATTTTTCAAGTTCCACCACTGGGATTTATAGTCTTGTTTTCTGACTCCAGGAGAAAAACAACAAAGAAGATATTCACATACCAAAACTCAAAAAGTACTGTATGGTCAAATAATATCAGGGGTCTAACTTAAACCCAGAAAAGCAAGGGCATTTGAAGTTAGGCTCAAGTGTTTAGATATACTGTGGGGATCTTCAGAGGTGAAAAGGGATTTTATACGCCTTTCTTTTTAATGCCCAAGTGCAACTGATACAGTTCACACTCAGATCTGATAACGTATCTTTCAAAATGAAAAGTAACAGGCACATATACATGAACATAGTCTTTCCATTGACTTTTAAGGAGACTATTGTTAATTTATGGAATGTTAATTTTTTTGTTTCACTTGAGTATCTTTCTCTATGGACAAGGTATCAATTACTTGATTTTTTTCTATAGAAAAAAATCCAGGAATACTAATTCCTGGTCTACAAGATGTATCTTACTTCTGACTACCACTTATGAAGAAAGGTAAATTACATGGAAAGGAGAATCGTGAAGAAAAAGACATTCAAATTGTCATTCACATCAAAAAAAAATAAATACTCCTTTTGAATGTTCTATTAGTCTTTGTGGAAAATAACTTCAGGCCTGAATGCTTTTTTTTTTTTAACTCGCTTTGCTTTGCTTAGGAATACTATAGCCATGTGATCTGGGAGAGTGATTCAATTCCTAAGACAAGATGACAACAGCAGTTGAAAGAGCAATTTCACACATACCCAGGAGTCCACAGTTGCTCCCAGTTTTGGTGTAATCTGCCTGGTTCTGCAAAGTATCATGCTGCTTTCCATAGCAAACCCAGATGTTCCAGAGAGTACACAATTCCCACAACGTATCATTCGTGCTGAGAACAGATTTCAGAAGAACAGGTAGGAATATGTGTCTAGCAGACTTGGATCCAACCCCATACAGGGCTGCATACCTGTCTAGCATTCTGCTCTACGTTCTCATTCATCTTCCTAAGTACTTTAAAGTCAACCAATTTTGCCTCCAAAGAACTCCAATCCTGTACGTTACTTGATCCAAAACATGTACAAAAAGTACAGTATTCTTCAAGAAGGGATATGAAGTATTTCTGTAAGAAATGTCTACAGGATCAGAGACTATCTCAGAGAACATGTGTGAGAAATTTTACCTCATTTGAAAAAGTAGGGAAAAATATCTATTTATAAGGAAAAAGGAATGATAGATTTAATGTTTTCAACAATCCTAGACAAAGAAAATCATTCAGACAACAGAAGTATCCACAGAATTACCCATCATCTAGATGTGATACAAGACCTCAGTCTCTAATACAAGAAGCATACATAGCCATCATGGCCTGGGACCACTTATTCTCACCAGGAAAGACACAGTTCAAACATTTAGTAATAAAGTGCTGCCTTGGTCAAAGAAATGAGTAGGACAAGATGTACTATTGTGAAGAATAAAGAGAAGAATCTGGAAAGTGACAGGCTGGGATTATTACATTTAATTACTTTAAATGACAACTCCCTTTTTCCCTGTCTCACATACAAATTTTTCAGGCGTTTCTGCCACAAAAATAAAAGCAAATTATTTTGTTACCAGTAATAATACAGGTTTAGGTTTGGTTTGGTTTCTTTCACCCTACATAGTTTAACTTAAACTATATTTGTAGTCATTGCAAAGAAGCTCAGAAACACAATAATTTCTTGGCCTTTTTTTTTGCCTTGAATGTCTCAGGGGAGATTCTACATTTTCTAGATGATGTGGACAAATAAGTCGTCAGAAAATATGTCGAACTTGAAAGTCTCAGGCTCCAGCAGTGGAATTAAGTGCAACCTATTCTTGTCTCTTAGAATTAGGTCTATTGATTTATGTGTTTTGATTTACTTGCATTTCATACAAGTATAAACAGATGAGAAAGTAGTAAGGGAAAATATAAAAGAAACCAAATAAAGTGGTTTAGCATAAACAAAATACCTAGGAGAAATGAAATGCATTATTATGATGTAATGTAGACTAATGTATTTATTTGTAACTTGGTTTACCTGAAGCCATTACTTTTTACATATTTCCAAGACAGCATACTTTTCTTCCAATTTGTCAGACAAATGTAGAGATGTGTAAAAGTCCCTCCCTTCCTTCTCACCTCCACCCCTTCACGACCCCGCAGGAGGCTTTGGAGCTCATCTCTCCTACAGTTGCAATGGCGACAGACTCTGGGTAGAGCCTGTCAAATAAGGGTCTGTAACCGCCCCAGTTGCAGGCACGTCACTGGAAGACTGGGGCAATAAAGATAGCAGTCAGGATTTGCATTCTACGAGCAGCCAGTAAATCTGTATTCTAGGAGCAAAAGAGATGGAGGGAAGATGCTCTATATCCTAGTGTTAGAAAGGGCTTGTTACTGTCCTTTCATCCATCTTATTTTTCTGTCACCATTTCTCAGTGCCTTCAAAACCAGAATACTGGGAAACATCATTCCTCAGGCCTCTCCTCTCCGTCCGTAATATTTTTTTTCCTATCTGCCCTTTGTCAAGGAAGTACTATAAGCTTCAAAATCTGCAAGATCAAAAGTAATTGTGTTTCTTGATCAATGGACTACATATGATATTCATAAGAAATGTTGTACTTCTGCTTGCCTGAAGGTAACTAGGGACAATCTTCTTCAATGACTTCCCTTATTTCTTGAAGAAGGTGCCACGTCAAAGTGATAAGACAAAGTTCTGGATGAACTTTTAGTCTTCAGTGAGTGAACCAAATTGATATTCAGGTATTTCATATCTGCCTACTGAAGAGTCAATCACAAAACAGTGTGATAGAAATTTATCTGTTTTAATTATTATTAGATGATGCAAATAAATAAACAGGAAGTCAAGAAAAAAGTTTCAGAGTTTCATCTTACTCTACAGCCTGATAAGTAATCAAACTTTCTAGTTTTGAGTTCATTCAAGGATAAGTATCAGTCATTCTGAGACTTTTGTCAACTTCAGTAAATATTTCTCAAAGTGACAGACTTTTTGTAACATATGTAAGAAAAATAACCACAACAAACTATGAAGTTATTCAGATGGTCATCAATATTTCGTTCTTAATACACTTTTAAAATTAAATGCAATGTACTACCTAAGTTTTGACTTCAGAAAATGTAGCAGAAATATCTGTAAGATGAATGACAGATAGCTAGAACTGAATTGACTTCTATAACCAGAGCTCTCCTCCCTTGGTACGTATATATGAAAATGGAGTGCACTTATGAATGTCAAACTCTGCTTTCTTCCAGAAGTACAATACTTTTTTTCTGGAAGTAAAATCAATGCTATAGATCAATACCTTTGCAAAGTACACAGCTGCAGCGGTAAGGCATACTATCTTCAAGTTGTAATGCAATCATTTGAAAATATTTATAAACTTCTGAACTAAAATACTAATTGTTTTATTGTTGTTGGTTTTTTTTAAGAGCTCTAAGGGTTTACGTATGTAAGCCCTGCTCCAGCACATCAAACCTTAGAGAACTGGTAATGTCAGAGTGCAATCACCACAATAACAATGACAAATTTCCATTTCCATCCAGCAAAGTTTAGTACTTTTTAGTCTGAAAATGCAGTACAGTATTTCATTCTTCAATTACTAATTTAGGACTGGAAAATTTTGCTTTTCCTCTCATTAACACACAAGATTATTTGAAGACAATCCCTGGGTAACACACTAGTTTCACTGCGACAGACTTTGAAAATTTTCTGTTATTCCCACTACAAGCTTCCAGGCACTACAGCTGTGTAGAGCATATATTTCCTCATTAAGACAGTAGTGATATAACTAACATTTAAATGTGTGAATATATAATTCATCATGAGTAGAGGGATTAGTTATCTAGCTAAAAAACTCATGAATACATATGAAAACAGTGATTACCTAAGAAGATACCTTTCAGGTTTCTAATGTAAATGTGTATGTTCACAAATTACTTGGAATAATATGAAATAGAGGTTGTTCCCTTGAGATGCAAAGTTGCTGTTCTATAAATTGTTTCAGTACTGTGTTTATTATCACTTGATTTGAGGAGGCTGAATGATTCTCCATCAAAACTTGTCAGACATTCATTACAGCTGCACCTCTTACCACCAGCAAAAGTGTATCTAATAATTTCTGAATTACATTTTCATTCCAGGAGTTTACTATGTCAACCTAAAATTCACTGTTTTAGCAAAATAGGTAAACAAATTTCCAAAGTCAAAATCCCTTACCTTTAACACCTGCAAAACAGCTTCCATAGAATACCACTGCTGACTACAATTAAAATTTAACTCCAACGTGAAAAATAGGAATTTTGTAAGCTCAGTACCATATGCATAAACGATGATTTAGATGATATATTAGAAGTGGATTTTGACTGGGAAATACAAGATCTGACTGAAAAATTGAGCCTAACCCACCATGGAGTTTCAAGAAATAAGACTGGAACTGAATTAAAGGTGAACTGAACTCAAGAACCAGAAATATGAAGAATGTCCAGCTATCATTTTCAGAGTTAAACAAGAACAGGTAGTGTGTCAGTCTCAAAGTAAAAGAATGGAGCAGTCAGAAGCTGAGATCAGAAGTTCATAGATCTTCATGGTGTTTACTGTGAGAAAGCCAAAGGAGAAGCAGGCAGTAGCCTATCTATTAAAAAAACAACCCCCCTTGGGTTGTTGTGTAGGAGCAGTGAATCAACACTGAGAATCAGAGACAAGAAATCATGAGCTATGACAAAATAGAGGATTAAGAACCTGATCAGTTTAGGGAACTTTTTTTGTTTGGGGCGTTTTTGATGTTTTGGGGATTTGTTACTTTTTAGGGACCCTGTACTCTTTTGAATTGCAGTCACTGACCTGGAATGAGCACATAAGCAAGAACAGTAAGATTTTCTTGCTTTGTTTTCTGTTTTTCCCAAAGGAGGTGAACCTTTCTTCTCCCTTTGGTTTCTCCTTCTTGCTGGGAATGTGCTCTGTCCCAGGCATGTGGGCTCAGCTCTCCATTAGCTATCCCAAAGCAGCCCAGCTTTCAAATGCAAACGGGTAGTGACATCAGCCATCTCACTACCAGCACAACCCAGCTCCAGCTCTCTAATGCTCCACATCCCAAAGCCTGACTCTGCTGTGTACTGAAGTATATCTGTGCTGTGTCAAACCTGACATCAGCATTCCCAATTAGCCAACCCATACTACAGCCCATACACCTCCTCTTACCTCATAGCAAGTGCAAGGTAATTTTTTGAACCCCGTTTCTTGAGGGGTCACCTTGTATTTTTTGACAGCTGGGAACACAGAGTCACCTCAGCACTGCTTCTCTGTGGTAAACTGTGATTTCATGCTAAGTGATCAAAGTGAATGAGCTCACGGATAACATAAGGCATACATGAGTAAAAGCACTATTGCCAAAATACAATCACCTAATACCATTGTTGCCCTAAATGGACCACAAATGTATTTAAATGATCAATATTCATTTATTTTGTGCACTTCACTGCAAAACTGACAGCAATTTTGGTTGTACAAATACAGCAACACTAGGTAAGAAAATGGGACACATAATATTTCTACTCTCACAGTAATCTGAAGTTGGTAGAACTGTCTACTGTCCAAATTACATATAAATTACCTATTTCCAAATAGTTGACAGGAATATACCTTTGAAATGCTTTTGCAGCAAACCTTTCAACAACAATTTGAGGCACAATTACGGTTGAATGAAATTCTCTCACTGTTTTAAGTGAAAAGAAGAAATTGGACAGTAAGTGGCTGCTTAGGACTCTCAGCCAATGCCTTCTGCTAGGAAACATGAGATTACACTTACATTTATTTCCCCTAGAATCTCTAATTTATTTGGGATATCAACCAAAACATGTAAAGGATTAAAAGTGCTCTTCAAGGTTACTGTGGAAATTGCAGTTTGTCAGAAGATGGTGCTGTTAGGCCATTTTTATCTAAGAAAATTACTTTTAATTACAAAAATAATTTTAATCTGTGTAGAAGCCACGAGTTGTTGATTGGTTTAAAAAAAGGTATTTTTTAATAAATACATTATTTTGCATTCTGTTACGGCAGAGCTCTGACCTTGAGCTATTTAGCTAAGTGTGTACCCAACCCCTCTCTGAAATCTAGTCTCAATGACAGGGGGCTGAGTTTTGTTTCTGACAAATTAAATAAAACTGTCAAGTGCAGAAATAATCTACCTAAACCTGAAATGATGTGCATGATTTCATACATCACAATTTTTTCCAATTGTTCAACATATTATAGATATACCTATTAATAATTGTTTCTTAGCAGTGAACTGCATGCAGGGACTGCAAGGCCAAGGTCACCCAGCTACATTAAAAACACAAAGAGCTAAACACTGCAGAGGCCATACCAAGCCCTTGAAACGTATCTTCAATTTCCTTGCTGAACTAAAGCAAGTTCAACCTCAGCCACGCAGAGGCCAAATTAAGTATTCACAATAGCTGTCTGATATGGTTGATGGCAAGTGAACATCTGTGAAGCTGGATGTAAGACCTGATCAGGGGGAAGATGCGTTTGAAGAGACTCTTACCTCAGAGAGGGCACTTAGGGAAGGAAGCATAAGAACAAAGCAAATACAGTCTGGTTCTTTTCCATGGCTCCCCACAGTTTACAGGCTAATTGGAACACTGGACTCACTTGTTCTCTTGGCTCAGCTGCTTGGAAAGTTGTTCAGTATTGGAAAAGAAATGAAATGACAGTGAAGATCACTTACAGAACAAAGCAGGGTCATCTTTCCTTCCTGTTTGACTAAGAGGCTTTGAAAATTAGATTTAAAATGCTATAGAATACTGGCAAGCAACAAGGTAGAGGTGTGCTATCTTACGATAATGTGTCTCTCAAAATTACATTTTGGTTTTATCATTCTCCTTTGAGCTTCTCTCTCTACACCCTGACCTTATTTTTTAAAACAAAATAAATGCCACGAACCCATGCCAGTAGGTCTTTCTGTGAAGTCTTGATCCCTTGAAAGACTTTCCACCACATTACCAGCAAGGCCTAAGGCCTTGAGTTAAAAAAAACAAACAAACAAACAAAACAACAAACAAGTACAAGACGACTAGAAAATGCAGAATGAAAAGACCAGACAGAGCAAGAAGTGCATGAGGGACCACTGCACATGGGATCTACACTTCCATCCAAACAAGAACTGTCACATGACAAAGGAAGAATTATCAGAGCTTTGCCGAGCTGTTTTGCCCAAAACCCTTTTTTTTTTAACATCACCCTGTATTTTTCTTTAGAGAACCTCCTCTCTGACTCTGTCCTTCCCTCAACAAAATGACATTTGCCACAGTGATTTGTTTCACTTGTCCATTTAGATCCAAAGCTATTAAAGCTAAAGAAGTTCCTGGTCACTCATCTGCAGAGTGTGTGGGAAAATGACACTGACCTTGGCTGCTCCTTAGGAAATGTTGTGAAGAGTACAATTAATAGTATCTCCTCCAGGGCTTTTCTGCACTTTGAAATCACACCACGTTAAAACACAACCTTGAGAAGTCACTTAAGGATGTTTTCTAATTGAATGTAATTGTCAAGTGAAACCAAATCCTGTGAGAGATTTCAACATTAACACAGCACCTCCAACTGCTTAGTCACTCTGACAAAGTGTTGATCTTCCTTCTCATGGTATTACAAGCCACGAAATACAACAGACTAACTGTTAGAACAGCAGGATATTATTTCTGCTTCTGTCATTTATTCATCACATATTATTGAGGAAAATAATGTGTCTTTTCCTAAGCTTCTTCACTTGTTTCAAAGGAAATAATAACTGTGACCTACCATGCAGGGAGACTGAAGGACACAATTCAAACTTCAAGAAAAAATGCTGAGATAAGAGATGCTAAAGAAGCTCAAGTATTTATTATGAGAATTTGCAGCAAATACCATTTTTCTGAATTAGAGAAGTTCCTTACTTGGCATATGGTTGGCAGAAAGCTAGAAATTATGTTTTCTATGTATTTAGTTCATATACACTAAACACTTTATCCATATTCTTTTGTTGATACGCTTTTCTGATCAAGTTACCAACCTAATGGTTAGAGCTTAGAGATTTTTAATGATGTCAGCTGTATTTTGAAGAATAACGTTAGAGGCTTGTCCTTTTTGTATTAACAGATATAAATGGCAATATCAAAAAGAATGTAAAAAAAGTCACATTTTGCAGTCTTTGCACTCTGCCTGCTGTGCAACCCACGTTCTTGACCTACCAAAAGCCAATGACAGAGTTAGGAGTTAATACTCCAGCAATCATGCAGGTGATGTGTCAGACTGAAAGGATGAGCTCTCGTATTAAAAAAGAAAGGGGGGGGTGGTGGAAATAAAACAGCTGATAACACATACAGCTTGTTATATTAACTTTGGCCAAATCCAAAAATGAAAGCGAACTAAGACTAAAACCAGTGGCCCAGAGCATAAGGAATTTAAGTAACTCAAAAGAAGCTAAGGCTCTCTGCACTTAATGAAAAAGTCACTGACCTTGAAGAGTGATCCAGGGGACCTAATTTAGAACTACTGGAAAAACAGAAAGGTTATGAGGGAAATAACCTATTTCTTCCATAACAGGCCACAAGACTTCTGAATGCTGCCCTGGCTGAATGTAGCAATTTGTACTATGGAACAGCACATACCAAACAAACAAATCAAAAAAAACCAAACCAGAAAAAAAAAAAAGGTGAGGAAAAATCCAAAATAATCCTACATTCTATGACTTTACATCGAGTTGCCTTTGTGTGTTACGTTGACATTATCAGAACACAGATTGAAGATGCTGAATATTTCTTAAATTTACATCTAGGATAAACAGAAAGTGTCTCCCGTCCCACAGGCTGGATGAGATCTGTGAAGTAAGTATATCAGCTATGTACTCATACCAACAGAAGGAACAACAGAGATTAACAGAAATACATTTAACGTGCAAGCATACATATCTTTGTAGGTTTTATTATGTCGTTTTATTATATTCTTTTAGAAGTTGCTATGATTTATCTTAACTAGAGAGCTAGAACAATTTGCTTTCACATGTTGCAGCAAAAGGATTCATTCATTTAGCTTAAAGCTCCCTGTGTTTGAGCCCACGTATGATTTAACATGGGTTGGCTTCGTGTCATGAAAATCCAGGGCAGTACTTCAGCTCTATTGGTTTTTTACATTATTAAGATAGTCCATCTGGCATCAGTGAAGAAAAATTATGTGTGTGTATATATACACACATACATGTTTTCTCTTGCTTTATTTCTATTCTTCTAAGTATTTGGATTTACTGGGACAAGAGAGAATAAAGCGAAGAGATATAAGACAAGAACTACACTTTTCTTTGTGGAAGGACCCTCTAATGACCACTGATAGCAAGGTTGGAAGCAGGATAGGTCCCTTTCCCCTAGCCTTGCTGATTATTTTTCATCATTATTTCTGATAATTATTGAGACTAATGAAGCACATCTCCCTGGCTGATAGCTCTGAAATGGAAAGACTATTGCACACCATCTATAACCTGCTTTTAAACACAGTAACCTTGACTAACTGCTCTGACAGAAGAAGAAGAAAAAAGTTTCTTGTATGTGTTACAAGAGAGCTGTGCTCTGGGGCTGTCCCACTCCTCAGTGAACAGTGTTCACCATACTTCCCAGTCCTCCCAGAAAGGTCTGAATTGGAGCATGGTTGACAGTTCAGGGCTAGGAAGCAGAGAAGGGGGCTTATCTAAATGCCTCAACACAGACCACCACCTTTTATACCAGAAGTCTTCAATGTGCATCATCTGCAAGAAGAAAAAAACCTGAACTGATACCCATTATTTGTAACTCTTTGTAAGTCATTTGGCAGCTGGTAATACTCAGGGATAGGTATTAGTGAAAGTGAGCTGTCCTTTCACATAAGTAGCTCATCTTTGCTCTTGTGCTTCATCTCAGCTGCAGCTTGATTTTTTTGGAGAGACTTTTCTGTGCTCAAAATACATTCCGGATCCGATAATTTACTACAGAAGCCTGGATACTGCAGAGTACCTTTAAGTTAGTCACAATCATAAGAATGCTGTTTTCGTTTAGAACAATGAAATATTTCTTTCTAACTCAGACCTGTCACTTAAAAATTGCTTCCTTTTTTTCTCCTCCCACCAAACCCCTTCCATTCGAAGGGCTCTTGTGGAAGCTCACGCTCAAGCCTTTGTGTCAGAAGCACGCAAAGCAGTACTGGAATATGGCAGACCTAAACTCTAAGTGTTTTAAATATATGTGTATATTTTAAGAAGGAATATAATGTTATGGTGCACTGCAATTAGATGTTTTTCCAATTGAGTCCTTTCAAAAAGTTTCTCTGCACTGATGCTGACTTTGAACTTCATGACTCTCTGCATCTTCATTGTTATGAGTCAAGCAGTGTGCAGCAAATCAGGCAACTGGGAGATCTGCTTCAAAATGCTATGTGAATCAAAATGCCCATGCAGTTGTAGCAAAGTTCTGGAAGATATTCCAATCCATCAGACAATATTTTTACTTAAAATGGCATAAATCAATCAACACACTTCATTCACTAGGATCGTCCTTGTACAAAGTTGCAGAACAACGTATTTAGTGGATCCCAGATTTTGCCTGGAATCCACAGTGTTCAATAAGAATAAGGAACACAAAGTAAGACCATGTCTCAGTGAAGGAGAGAGAGGCTTCAAAGAATGGGGAAGATCAAGTTAAAACATATGGCTAATTACTACCAGGAAAGAGAAGTCAGTAAACATCACTCATTTGGGTTTGTATTTGCTATGTTGGAGCTCCCAGACTATGAAGAATTAGCTGCAGTTCAACAGTGGAAAAAAAAGTCCAAAGAACATGATGAACCTGGACAGATAAAGACAGAAATGGGTTTTTTTTTTCTTTGTCTGCCTTTCTGAGGGAGCTACGTAGAAAACAATACAAAATTTTACTTTGCTTGTCTTGTAATATTTCTTTCCATTACTAATGAGTCACTTGTTTCTTGATGATGCATAGTATGTCAAGTGCCAACAGTCTACACTTTCTAAGCAAAAGTATCCAGCAAATCCAATACACTGCATGCTAACAGACTTCCAGGAAAATAATTTTGGGGCAAAAACAAAAAAATAAATTCTACAGTACAAACAAAACTGAATGTTATCACCCTCCTACCTTTTTGTCCTCATTTTCAGCAGTGGCTGACATCTATACTAAGTACAAAATGATCAGATCCAGCATGGGGAAAACAGTCCGATGATATTGATATAAAGATATCTGTAAGTCACTCTCCTCATTTATTTCTCAAGCTGGTCAATTAATTAAAAAAAAAAAAAAAAAAAGAAAACAAACAAACACCAGACACCCACTTTCCAACAGTACTTGGGCCACTGGGGGGTACATGACAGTTCTGACGAAAATTAATTGAAGCTGAAGCTATTAACACACGTTTGGATTGACTCCTCTTATCTTAAACCACAGCTACTTGAGCACATTAATTACACAGTTGATCTTTCTGAGTACAGAAGGGAAAATAGAGTTGCTCATTCAACACTATACACCTTGTACCCTGTCCATTCAGGAACGTATCAGTGACTGTTAATTATCAGGACAGGGAAAGCCAATTCAGCAGAGAGGTCCTATTTTCACATACAGTACATGTTCTGCTCTAGCCAAGAGAAAGAAATTACTTCAGAAATGCGAAGGCAACCGAATGCAAGACTGACAGAGATTAGCAAACACACCAATTACTAATGGCATTACACTGTAACAACAATAAAACCTTCTATAAAATATAGGAAGTTACCAAGCACACAAATTGTTAGTAGACTATTTGGATTTATGAGGAAAATGGCATCTCAGTAAGAAAAAACAAACGACGAGCAAAACAACCTACAAAGTGAATTCCAAACCATTGTTCTTGAGAGAGTTTGGGAACACCGACGTAGAAAAAAAAAAAGTTGCAAATCTTGGAACTCAAAGCAGACATCATCCCTTTGAATACCAGTTGTTTATATGTGACCAACTGACTTGAACAGTGTTTCATGTTTCATGACTATATATTAGAACTATATAAAAGCATAAAGCTCAACTTGAGGGGAAAAAACCCCAAATAATGGCAACACAGGTCTTGTAAAACAAGACAACAATACAGTCTAGGAGGAGGACAGAATAATATTGATAAAAGCCTAAAAAATAATTTAAAAAATTATCTAACTTACTGAATTATCTAATTATCCTAAGCTGAATATAATTAGCTATTCTTCTGCTTGATTAGATTTGTTTGAAATGGTAGTAATGGTCGATCTTCTTGAATTCACTGTTATAGTTTCCAAATCATCTCTCTCATATTTCTCCCTTGTTACCCCAAAATGTGTTTACACACTTGTGCTGTATAGAAATTTCTCTCCTACACCTACAGCTATCCCCCCAACATCACAAAGTTCACTATAATCAATACCTCAAATCAAATATTCCATGAACTGTACCGCAGACATCAGTGCAATAAAATAGATGTACTTTTTTCTGTTTACAATTTTGTGATATATATTCTATGTATATATATAAATATCACATATATATATATGCATATTTGCTATAATGCACAGTTTAAGAGACTACCCTCCTTTATCACACCTTGGTTATAACCTTCCTATTCTGCACGACTGTTATGAAATATATTTACAGATGGTTTCTTTCATTTATATTAGAATTCCAGATAGGAAGCAACCTAGCTGCAAAGGAAAAAAACCTAATACAATAGCTTTCCTCAGCTGTAAAAAAAAATAAATTCGATTCTAAGAAAATTTTAAAAACCAAGGTATCATCTTTTAAGGTATACGGTAGATTGGCTGGAAGAGGCTTAGGAGTCTGAACTTAGTAGCAGAAATAGTTTATACAGCTGAATATGTCAGGTTTGCTCCTAAAAACTACTTTTTCATCTGAAGGAGCATACAATGAACTTCTCTTCCAAATCTCACGTTTCCAGTGATTTCTTACATAGGAGACAGAATGGCTTAATTAAAGACTCTAGTCAGCAGCAAGTGACCTGGTACAGCCAGGGCCATCAGTGCCTTGGTGCCATTATATTCACATAGCTCCCCATAGGCTACTAAATATCCTAGTGATGGTAGCAAACATCTATGATGTATTTGCTTTTGTTCTTCTAAAGATATATCTGCCCTCAAAGAACTTGTTGGCTAAATTACATGAAAATCTAACAAACTAAAGATGAATAGTTGATTTTCAATTGGGTTCAAAACCAAGTATCAATAACTGAACGAAGCCTGTCTTTGATTTACAGCAGAATAAACCCTTTTTTTGTGTGTGTGGGATATTGCAGGAGGGAAATCTGGGCCATACATTCAGGTCCATTCATCAACTTTCTTTTCCTAAGTTTTCTATGCTGTAACAAGAGAGATGTAGCAGGCCTCCAAAGCACACAAGCCATCTAATTATTTACCACAGAGAACAAATGCACAGCATTCAGTGGTAAAAGCAGTAGCTTTCTACTGCATAAAAGGAGTATTTGAAGTGCTGAACAGAAACACAGAGCTGTAAGAGTGAGGAGAAAATTCTTTTCAAATTCATACTTGATTAACTGAAGCTGTTAAATTGTTAAAACTTGGAATATGGACAGGACAAGAGCCTACTCAGCAAATGAATGGCTAACAAAATTCTGCAGATCTGAAAACTAAAAATGACTAATGTATTTCAGCTTGATATTTTTTCTGTGCAGCCTACCTTGAGAAAAAAAAATAGAAGTATAAATAATATATTAGCAACTAATCTGAAAACACCTATACGCCTTCACTGCAACTGGATTATTTTTGAAGTTCTACCATGACACTATTCAGACAGTTGAGTAGAAGAAAAATGAACTGGATATTAAAGGAACAAATAGGTACTTCTCAGGTTAGAATATTCCACTGGTACTTACTTGAAATAGGGAGTGCAAAACATACTGAAATCAAATGCAATACCAGCTCACGGAAGAAGTCCCTGTCCATGTTAGAGGAATTCCCTGATGAACAAAACTGAATGTGAAGATAACTTCGGCAGCAATGAGCTTGACAAAAAGAATAAAAGCCAAAAGTGTTGCAAGAAAACAGGAAGCTCTGAAAGTTAGATATTCACAGGTAGCTAGCCAAAGCACATGAAATAATGCAAACATGAACATTCTCTGTGGAAGCCCTTTTCACACTCTCCTGAGTGTGAAAAGGGCTTCTATAAAGATTTCACACTCTCTGAAGTGTGAAAAGTTGCCTGAACTTGAGTCTTCATGATATGGGATAAGGTTTATTAGTAAGAACATCTGAAGAGGCAGAGTCCTGAGATTATATACAAAAAACACCAATAAAAAAGGGCAAGAATAAAGGAAAGTCTACCAGCATTTTGCAAAGAGCTGCTAATGACCACCTGAAAATGAGGAAAAATGACAGAAATGCACACTGAAAAGTAAGCAGAGATAGCCTTGTTCTGATATCGTACAGTACATTTAATGCAAAAAAATATCAATTACCCAAAAGTCTCACCTAAGGAATAGCCACATTCAGGTTAATTTAAGCCTTTTAGTCTCATACAGAATATCAGGAAAAGGCAAGGGTTATTAAAGAAAGAAACTGCTAAGGTGACTCATGGTTTGATTATTAACAATGGACTTGTTAATTAATAAGATGTACAGAAAATTTTAATCTTAGAAAAAAGAAATACCTGTATTTAGAAAATCTGTCAGTTAAAGGACACAGCCAAAGAGATAAATTAACAGAAGGTTTTAAACTTTTAAAAGATGAGAAATTCTTTAAAATGAGACATCTTTTCCTTTTAACTGCACTCCACTTTTGTGAGGTATTTCAAATATCTGTACTAGTCTTTGTCACTGTTTCTAACAAACTCTCCTCTGAGATGTGGCAGTTCCACTGAGTATTTGCTCAGGGTGAGAATCAAGGGCTGAAGTTAGATCACAGGTATTTGGTGTTTCTTATTAGCTCATTCTAACTCATTCACATTCTTTGTAAACCCAATGTTGCATTTTCCTGTTGGAAAACAAACGTCCAGGTCTCAAGGAATGTATGCCTTCTACATCAGCCTTTGGATGTTAGCTTAAAAGTAAGTTTGGCTTCTAAATTGCACTTTCCTAATTCCTCCATTACTGCCTTTCACATCAAGTAATCAACATTCGTGATCAAAATCCTCTCTCAGACTCAGAGAAGCATGTTAACCAAGTCTGGAGACCAAGAAGTTTAAAATCCGTTCACCACCAAGGATTAAAATAAATAAAAAAAGACAGAACCTGTTTTGTTTTGTTGTTCTGTTGGTTTGGTTTTTTTTAAAGATTCAGAAGTCATGTTATATCGTTTACTATAACACCTCAACATTAAAAAAAACAAGGTAACTATTAAATCCCTTGAGTCTTCTTTTATTAGGTTCACTTGCAGGTTCAGATTTATCGGTAGCTGAAAACTGTACTATCCCTATTTTAAGCCTAATTCCTTATTTCTGCCTGATTTAAGAGTTGCTAGAAGGCAATATTCAGATATCTATCTGCTGTCATATATAAGATGTCTGTAGTAGAAATCACACTGTATATTTAATGATGAAATATGTAAAAGACATGATTATTGTCCTGAGAAGTTTGAAGTAAAATTCAAATAAACAAGGAGCATAGGAACAAGACAGGCAAAGATATTTATCCTGTACTGAGAGAGTCTGCAGATGGTTAAGCAAGAGAATTGGGTTTTAAAGAGGGATTAAAAATAGATTATAACAATGATTAATACTAAAAAGTGGCCTTTAACTGCTATTTCTCCTAATTCATTTGTGTTTCACTGTGTACTCCCAAAAATATTTTTCCTTCCTTAGAAAAATATCTCTCAGTAACAAGGAGACCTCTTCACAGATCCTGCAAAGTTAATTGAAGCAAGGTAAGTACTAAAGTTAATTGAAGCAAAGAAAGCTCAGTATCAAGGTGAAGTCATCTTCACTTAGGGTTCATATTTAGTAGGCAGTCAACCTAACAACACCACTAAAGGGAATAAAATTTGGTGTGTCAGATTTAATGACACAGAAAGTAGAGATGGCATTAAAATGCACTACAGGTACATATCTGAGAGAGTTTATGAGCCCCAGGTTTTATTACTCATATTCACCTATATGATTGGATGCTGTATATTATAATGCAACATTCAGATGTTCATAGCAAGGTTGTGACACTGCTGTATAAACCTTGTAATGCTAAAGGATTTAGCCTCCACAAGGTAAGCCTTTGTACATAATTTTATACTGTTAAAGCTTTTATGAAGCATAACCTTTTATACTGACTGAAACCCCAAAATCAAGATCTGACTGCCTTTTGCTATTTTCTTTTAAATCTTCAGATCTGTCTGAAAATCTAAATCTGGCATAGTCCACTCACTCTGTAGCCCTTGCGTGAATCACAGATTGGTTGGTTTTCTATTCCTGTTCTTAAACACATAGTTCTCTTTTCTCTCTGCTTCAAGTATGACACATTTGGTCATCTCTTTTTTCCTCGTGCCATACTACAAATCAAGCTTTATTAAGAAGTCCCTGCCCCCTTTTTTTCCAACCAAATCTCTGCACTTCTTTAGGCTTAACATACTGCATTTAATTAAAGAATAATTAATGTGGACCATCTTGAAATCGCTGCGCTTTCAGAGTCTATTAAAAGCCCTTAACTTACTCTCGTTTTAATATCTTTAGATACTTGATTAAATAATAAAGAAAGAAATGTCTCTTCTCATATACTGAAATGATAGACTGCAGATTAGTGAAAGCAAAGAATGCTACATCTCATCTTCATTATATTACAGCGTTGAGGTCTGGGCATTTTCTCTGTAACAGTGAGATAACCCATTTGCTGATAGATTCTTTGGTATTTTGCAGAAAAGCAAACAACATAGAGGACAGACTCGGCCTCCCAAGTAAGAAATAACTAAATAAATATATCACCGTACATATTGAAGATTAACAATCTTAGATTCATGAGCAAAATCTGAAAAACAAATCAGTGAAAACTAAACTGCAGATGACAGGGTTTTCCACTGTTCCAAATAGAGGAAAAGTTACTAAGCATGCCAGTAAGCCTTTTTTTCCCCCCTTTTAATTTTCTTTTCTCTGTTTCTAGAAGCTAATGATCTTCCCCCAGTTTTTGATGCTCTAAAAAGATGATGCCTGGATAATTTGGCTCAGAGTCAGGATATGCCACACTGCAGCACAACCTTTCTTCTGCCCTTTGCAGGTGCAGTACCTTCCTCACAACATCACTGCTTCTCCACAGCTCAACCACCTATAACTTCTTCCATCCTGTGACAGCATAAATATTAGATCTTTCTTTAAAAATCTCTTTTTGATGATGGAAATAGAGCTATTTTATTATACAAAGGGCTCCAATACGACCATTCCAGTCCTAGGATCAAAAATTTCCCCTGTGAAGCATTTTCTAGGTGTCAGCCAAATGACCATCAAGTAGGCTTGGTCTTCAGGAATTCTTAGGAAAAAAAGTAAGTGAGATCCCTGGTGAAAATTACAGGGGTTGACAGCTTCATCTGTAATGTGCACATATTTTGAAAATGCAGTTTTATCACTGGGGGGTGGGGGGGAAGTCCAAAAAAAGGGGGGGCGGGGGGGAGGATTTCAACTG
>WTSP01009709.1:0-11413 GCA_025331215.1 Actenoides lindsayi | reverse complement strand
CCCTTCCCTTCCCTTCCCTCCCCTTCCCTTCCCTTCCCTTCCCTTCCCTTCCCTTCCCTTCCCTTCCCTTCCCTTTTCCATATAATCCCCAACTTTTCACTTATAATTCAACCTATCTGTTTTTTAGACCCTTCTTTAAACAGCATATTGTCTTTCTTCATGTGGTACGTTGGGGCAGTAACCACTCGAGACATCATGTGACTGCCTGTATAATCCAAAATTCTGTGTTGTGGAGAAGAAGGAAGAGGTAGTTTTTGTAATGAAATGTATCACTGTGCTAGGGGCTGGATTATCACGATGATATAAACAACATAGCGCCTTGTACAAAAACCCAAAGAAGGAGAAAAGGCAATGTATTTTGGGGAAGAAAGGATCTGGGTGTCTGAAATGATTGAGAAGACAAACATAACATTAAATCTGTATTTCTATTTATCATAGAAACATACAGCTTACAGAGTTTCTAGAAGACAGAAGAAAGGGAGAACTGGGAAAGCCAATCAAGCCATTGGAAATCATTGAGATCTTCAATTATTGTTTTCCCCTTTCCAGTTATGGAAGAAAGTGTGTCTCTGGATAACCTCATGGGATTGCACACATGGATAATTGGGACAAATATCTTGCTTTTCATCTCTTTTTTCTACAACACTTTTGAATACTATGAGGGAAGAGTTATTTATTGGAATAAGACTTAGCAGTGTGAATATGGATAAGCTTATATTTGGAAATGGGACCACTCTCACAGTTGAACCAAGTAAGTACCATTACTTTATTTCTAAAAATTATGTTAAAATTAAGGTGGGGGAGGACAAAGGAATCTAATGGTTTGGTTTCACTGTAAGAATTTAATGCTGCAATAATGCTTAGAGTACACTCACTCCAGCCAGGGTTTCAAGATGAATCCTTTGCTTGTAAATGCTTAGAAAGGCTTCACAGGAACCACTGGGCTACATCTGTTCATCACCATTGCTCCATGATCCTGAAACACCTGCTGTACACTACTTAGGTTTAACATGTTACAATTTACTCCCAGTCTGGATTCCCAGTGCTCTCTCACCCACATTCACTGTGAAGTGTCCAATCTTCCAGTGGATTTTCATTGCTTCATTTTGAGCAGGAATGCACAGCTCAGTGATGATCTGACAGTGGAGAGATGTTTTGAGACAGATCTTTCACTCTCTGGTATGAGAAGTTAGTTTTTGGCACTGACACCACACTTGCAGTATTACCAGGTAAGTAAATCCTGTGGCATGGAAAAAGAGGAATGATTTTAAATATCATTGAGCTTGAATTTTCACAAAAGCCTTATATCCAAGACCACTTAGAATGAATGAAAATTGGCTACCAAGTTGCCTAGGCTTTGAAAATGCATATGTGGTGAGTAGAGATTATAACAAGCCTTAATTCTTCCCATCTTCATTTGAAATTTCATGCTGTACAAAAAAGGTGGCTGTCATCCCAAGCTTTTCTGTGGGAGGGTGGATGATGGGGCAGCAGGGGAGTGTTTTAGGGTGATCTTTGTTATCCTAAACATCCAGGTACATACTTTAAGACTTATTATGATGCTTTCAGAGGTCAGGTGAAAAACTGAGTAACGGTATTGCCGTTGAAGGCATTTACAGAAATGCTGATATGATGCTCTTGTTTATCACATAAACGGGCTTGTATGTCTTGTAAAAAAAATTTAGTGTGTTGATTCTTCTTCTGACAAGAAAAGTTGTGTTTCTTACCAGCTGAATGTAGACTGTGGCTCATTGTCTGAAATAAGGTATTCTTGTTTTAAGGAAAATTTTACAGTCATTTACTCAAATTTCTTGAACATCTTCACTGAGTTTCCCACAACTTGGGTTAGAGAACAATTCTTTGGCAACTCCTGAGAAATGGGAATTCAGTTTCAAAAAAGAAGGGTAATAGCCTTGTCTTCTCCTCTACCATGAAATGCTTTAAATCACGCTTTCTGTTTTTCCTGTGTACCTATCCTTTCTTGCACTCTGATGCAAAATTATATGACAATTCAGTTGACTAAAGTTTCCATGGTGTTCAACGACTTCTCTTTTTCTAGCTAAGGATAGGGTGACACTTTCAAAGCTGCACAAAGGCTTTAGAATTATGTTTCTCAGTAAAAGGTAATAGGCCTTAAGCATCTAAGTCATTCAATGTCTGTTGAAATAATAAGTTTAGGCCAAAATTTTAAGAATTTGATCAACCTGACCCTTTTGTTGTTAAATTGGATTTATTTGGGAGATACTACTATGTGCTTTAAGATGCTAAGAACAGACATACTTTATTACTTGAATCTTTTAAGACCCCCGAACCAAAATGACATAGAAAAATATGCATTATTAGTCACTCTAGGATCTTTAAGACATATTCTCTTGAGGGCTCAGTTAAGGACAGGTAAGGGGTTTGCTTTGATTCATTCTAGATAAAAATTTAATTAAGAATACTAATGCCCATGACATTATGCAATATGTAGCTTTTCCCATGACTTTGTAAGATTAAAGGGAAAAAGAAGTACACCTTTTTGTGCTAATGCTACTGTCAGAATGTAATGGACACGTCCCTCCCAAAAGCAAGCAGTGGTAGGAATTCATGGCTGTATTTTCAGGTAATGCAAAATAGTTGAGACTTCTGAGTCTGATAAAGAAATATTTCTGCTTTATTAGTTGCAATTGTACAGTGTGCATTGTTCTTGCTGAAGATCTCACCCAGTGAATTATTCCAGAGAAGCAGCTTGCTAATAAATGTTGCTAGAAGGTTATTTGGGAATACTAGAGATCAGAAAACATGAAAAGCCTGTAAAGTTCTTCTCAGATAATAAAGAATGCTCAGGGCTAACAGTCTCTAGCAAAACCATGTTACAGCACCTGCAAAGGAAATGTATGTAGGAGGACGAGCAAAATGATCCTTTTTTGATTTACTGATTTTGACTGTGTGTTACTACTGCCCTTGTCTTTGGGAAGGGGACTAAACTGACCGTAGAGCCAAGTAAGTATTCTGTATGCCTTAACCTTTTCTGAGTTGTTATTGTTTGGATTTTCACTTTTTTTCCCCCTTTTTTTTTCTTCCTAAAATTCATACAGTCACTCCCCCATGCTTTAAACTCACTCCTTTAAGCTTTCTATGTATAATAGTTTTATATGCAATTAGACAATTTAAGTGCCATGCTGATCCCATTTCTCAGGAGTTGCCAAAGAATTTGGTCTCCATGAGGTCAAGTCCTGTCTGCTGTCATGCTGAATTTCTTTGGGACCTAACATCTACCCACTTAGGCATCTTAATAAGCTCTTCATAGTAATTATTAGGATTTAAAGTCATGCTTGGACAGTCTAAGGGGAATTAAATTTTCAGTGGAGGTTGACATTTAAGTTCCTAAGACTTTCTATTCTCTCAGAGTTAGAAAGACAGCACTGAGAGTAGAGAAGGATAATGTACAAAAGCATAAAATGGATTCTTATGCAATATTTCTACACTAGTTTAAACTTACTAAATTGTTCAGAGGTAGGGTTAAACTGAATAGGTCAATTGAAGACAATGAATGTTTAATTCCTCTTCTATCTTCTGTTTGCTATGAGTGTTGACAAGTGTGGAATTGTGCCTGTTTTATTAGTAGAGCCAACCCATGAAGTTATGGCAGAGTACTACTGAGGCTTTCACCTCAGTTTCTCAGTATTGGGGTATGGGTGGTGGAGAAAGAGAGTAAAATCAAAGCCCCTTAATCAAAAATTGAAAAAATACTCTGTCATGAACAAAAAGTTAGACCTGAGGGATCTCTTGACCAGTCTACAAGGCAGATACCATGCAAAATTCAAAGCCTAATGTGCCTCTCAAATTGGACATATATATATATATATATATATTTTTTTATGTCTGATAGCCTTTCACAAAATAGCCCATTTTGGCAATGAAAAATGCTAGATGATTCCCTTCAGTTTCATGTCTTTATTAAAATTTATGTTGCTTAATCTTGCCCTGTCAGATGTATGTGCAATAACCCTAGTTTCTCCATCTATGGAAAATATATTTTATATTTTTAGAAACTCATGGTATCATAATGATTTGTTGGCTACTAAATTATTTTGACACACATATATTTCATTAATTGTATGTCTTATATTCCCAGAGAAAGCTTCTGCTATACAGTTGAAATTCAGGCCTTTGCAGTTGTCAAACCTTTAATCATTCATGTATGTTGCTTGGAATTGGGAATTCAACTCTAAAATTCTTTCAAAACTGGAAAACATACATCTAAAAGTTTCAGAGCAACTCTTCTGAAAGAAGACACTTATCAGTGTCTTTTAGGTTTTTTCAAAACTCCAGTTCTAGGTTATTTCTGCAAATAATGTCATTTATCCATTGGAGTAACTTGTGCAACAGTGAAGCAACACACTGAATTCTCTTTGCCCTACAACTCTTTCTATTGTTAGACCTTTTAGCCATATCAGAAGATGATTTGAGGGAGGGGAGGACAAATAAAGGAAAAACAGTTATTCCCTCATATCTCATGAATATGCAAGACAGTCCTTGATAGAAGTGTTAATTTTAGGAATTAAGTTGTTGAGAAAGCAGAATAATCTGACTCTTGGAGAGACATGCATAAGTTCTTATTTGCATGTACTTATAAAACAAAGAATTCACATGTAGACATGAGCCTTGGCAATAGGAACCTTAGAATCCTGTGGAATTAAAACACATGTAAAAAAAACTATTTTCATATGCCCTTTCTGTATTCGATCTGATCTTTTGGAAGCAGCAATAAGAAATAATGTAAAAAAAAAAAGGGAGTTAGTCATTAATAATGCTAGGAATTAGTCACAGATGGAGTATATATGAACTTTAAGTGACAACATTCAGGCAAGTTTACAATAAAAACAAATCATGCTCAAACAACGTGTTGGTTTTTTTTTTATAGACAATCAAAATTTTTCCACCCCTCAAGTCATTATGATGAAATCAGAGAAACTGGAAGAAGATGGCAGCATTGGAAAAGCAGCTTGTTTGGCAAGAAATGCCCATACAAAGAACATGATCTTGGAGATGTCCCCTAATGAAGTTGTATATGAACAGAATACGTCTATTTTGACATCAGAGGGGTTGTACGATACTATTAAAGTGGTCAATGTGACAAAAGGCACAGAGGTGACCTGCATGCTTAAATTCAACCGCAGCATTTTTAGAAACTACACATTATCAGGTACAATTTTTTGGTAGAGCTACAACTTATTTCTGGAGGCAGTGTATTCTAGCACTTGGTATTTCTTCTGCTAATAAGTATTGCCTTGGGTAACCAGCAGAAATGGGCAGACAGTGCTGGCTTTACAGTTGGACTCGATGATCCTAAAAGTCTTTTCCAACCTAAAGGATTCTATGGTTCTGTGATTCTAAGACATCTGATATGTAAGCAAGTAGAGCTGAAAGATATTTAAAAGAATCTAAAATTAATGATCTTACCTGTTTAACAACTTGGAGTTGCTTTTTTTTTTGTTTGTTTTTTGCGGGGCAGGGGGGATGGGGATGCGGAGCGGAAGACACAATCTTTTTTAAAAATGTGTATTTACTTATGACTAAATGCTTCACCACATAGCAGCCAACCTCCTAGAACCTAGGTAGAAACAGATTTTCTAAAAATAAAAAGTTGAAGTGGTGGGGTGTTTTCCTAAAGCACTTTTTATATTTTGAGGGATTGCTTTTATGTCAAATAGTATAACCAAAACAACTCAGGAATTCTTTTTTCTTTTTTTTTTTTTCCTCCAATTGAATCCTCAAAGTAATGTTAGAATTAGTGACTTGTCATCTGATCCTCAGACTGTACTGCTGACATATTCCTGTGGAAGGGGTCATCTGAGCATTTTGTTTAATCCTGTCTAAAATGAGGATCTAGTTTATAATGCCTTTTCTTTATCAAGCCACAGGAAAGGAGGATGAAGAACCAGTAACAGGGACAGTTTGCAACACCACAGATACCTCTGCACAAGGTTAGTTACCTAAATAGATTGTGAATTTACTATGTCAGGGAAAAATGCATGGAAATGCATTTTCTCAGGGGTAGAGGGACTGCAATACAATATGTTCATCAAACACAACCTGCTTTTTCAAGGTACAATAGTTCAGTAACAGACAAGCAACAGGAAGAAAAATCCACTCCAGCCTCCTCTGTTGTTTCCATGTTTCTCTATCATCTTTTTTTTTGCTGTTGTTTCTTTCCCCCAAAGTATTACATGTGGTTTTTTTCTGCTTTCTGCCAGTATCACAATATCCAAATCTAGACCATGATCTCTCCCATCTTTATCACTAAGCAGATACCAAAACGGAGAAAGCGAACATGCTGTCTATGGCTGTGTTGGGTTTGAGAGTCCTGCTGGCAAAAACTGTCGCCTTCAACACACTCATGAGTATCAAGTTATTTCTTTTCTGAGGTAAGGAAGCAGAGAGCATGATCTATAGAAATACTGGAAGCACATGCCAGGAATGACTGCCTGTCTTTGAGTACTTCTTCAACTCCACAAACAATGATACCTGTTTGTCTGCTGCTTTTTCCTTTAAATAACTCTTGAAGGTTTCTGGGGGATAAAACCAACACCACCACCACAAAAAAAAACAACCAAACCAACAACAAAACAACAAAAACAACATCAACCAGCAAAAAAACCAACTGAACCCAACAACCCCCCCAAAACAAAACAAAAAAACTCCAAACCTAGCACCCCTTCTCCCTACCAAAGCACAAAGAAAACATCCCCTTTCTCTATACAAAGCTCAGTTTCTGGTGGCTGGTCCCCACATTTTCTTTGCAAACAAACTTGCTTTACCGGAGCAATTCAGGTATTACCAGCAGTGCCAAGGACATACCTCGTTGACTAGTTCAAGTGACAGAGTACAAAGCCTGAAGAAAAATCAAGACAAATAAGGAGTCAAAAGAGTGGTTTCCAAAACACAAACATGTGAAGGAGGAAAGAGGGGTGGGAGGAAGATTTTCAAATTAAGGTATCCAAAGAGGTACAAAAGATAGTCTAGCCTAAGTTTTGTGTCTACCTGTCTCGATATGACCCCTATCAAACAGTGTCAGGAAAGCCCAATTACATTAAATGCAGCTTAAAACAAACTTTACTTTTCTTGACAGTGAAGAAACGAGGCAACAGCAATCTGAAGAACAGCAGGAGAGAGTGGGTACCAGAAGTGCAACGGGTTGAACAGCTAGTGTGCAATCTGCTGACAGTAACCATCCAGAACACAACACAGCCCCTTTCCCTTAAGATATTTCATACTGTTGAATCCTGCCTAGATAGTTTATTTTAGTTTAGAGAGTTGTAACTGCTTTTTTTTTATTTCTCCTGCTCAGTGAATTCAGGATGAGTGTACTTTTCCTCATCTCCCTGTTAAATAGAAATTGATCTCTGTACTCTTCTAGCCTTTTCATAGAAGCACTCAACCTGCTTCAATAGTTTTGAAAAATCCAACCCTCACTATTCATGTTTTAAAACAGGCATGTTGCATTACTGTCTGTAGAACTGATGGTTTACTGCTGAGACAATTCAGGCACAGTAGATGCTATTTATAGCTTTAATGTTTTTTAGACAGCTTTCATGTCCGTAATTTTCTAGTGTAGATGAGGGGACTTGTATTGGGTCTGAAGTTATTCAATTCAACTAGATAATGTGCAACCATAGAAGCATTTCTTTATTAAACCTGTATTTTTTCTGCAAAGGCACATACATTTTAGGCTACTGTAGTAATGATCAAAATAAAGTTTTACTAAGCCAAAATGCTGTATTTTGTTCTGTGCTTTTTCTTCTGAATTTGGGATGAAGATTACTGAAATCCAACTTTCCTAATGAACAGCAAGTTTAGAAACAGAGATTTGATAACCTACATTTCCTCTTGGCTGAATTTGCCTTTTCTAGACTTTTTTCAGGGAAGTGAAGTTTCTCTTTGGCACATTAAAAAGCTTCAGTGCGGCTATGAGTTGTAGACTTAAGGGATTTCAATGAGGTCTGGTCTTTCAGATCACTTTGAAGAGACCCTATCAAGTTTTGCAAATTTTGCAAATTTTGTATCATAGCCAAAGGAGACACATGTCTAAGAAGTAATCAGTTAAGAGACAGTTTGATATGAGCATGAGGAAGGAAAATACACCTATCAGAAGGGAAGAAAATATGCTGGTTTTTTCCAATTACTGATACTAGGAAGAGGACAACAGGAAATAATGTATGGTGGTTTGATGGAGTGATATTTTCCATAGCAACTTGGTTGTTAGTCAAGAAGACCCCAACACACACATTCCCCAACTTATCTTTCTCTCACAAGCAACAGGCAGGATGCTGTGGTCGACATTTGTGACTAAGTTACACCATGCAAGATTAACTCCCTTGTTTTGAAAAACAAGTTAACCACATCCTGAAAGGGAGATAAGTTTTTTCACATACTGAGTTACTGTTGGCCTCAAGACAGCCTCTACAGAGTGCATAGAATGTTCAATTAAGCTTTGCTAGGTTAGTCCCTCAGAACCTCCAGACACCTAGAGGAAGACCCTCACCCTATACAAAAGATAAGTGAAATTTGCATGGCAAATCCAAAACCAGTAAAATGCTTATTTAGTGCATTCTATCTCCATAAGGTAAACCAGGAAGACTTGTTCACTAGTATTTTTATCTCGATTTTCTGATGACATACTGAACCTTTTCGTTTTGCACTCCACACCTTTTCCCAGTCTCTCAGGCAAGACTCCGATTGGGAATACCACTTCTGTGTCTCTATGCAAATCAAGGAATGACATTTTTCTGAGCAGTCCTTGATTGTGCCTGAGAGCTTTGGCAGAATCCTGCAGCACTGCACAAGCAAAAAGAAGGATCTACAAATGTGTGACTACTGAGGGATAACATTGACTTATACAGAAATTTGCCAGCCAGAAAAAGATATCGGTCTCTCTTGTTACAAACACCCATCCACATTGGTATAGGACATCAGAGTCCTCATTTACATTATGAAGAGATTTATGACCTGAGTGATACCTCCATGGTCAGGTTTTTCAGATAGCCCCGTGCACCACTGGGAAATTGGCCAGTGTGGGAACATCTATGTCATCACTAACCTCTAAAATGTCAGTTGTCAAAGTCTCTGTTATCTAGGTATCTGTGAAGAAAAAGAGAAATTGGTGTCTTTGAGAAGACAGTTTGAAGTCTTCATCTCTGTGAAGAGAAGCCAAGAATACCCATCCATCACTTTCTTACCACAGTCTATCAGTCACCCACAGTGAGCAGAATTAGTCCCCACTGGAGTGGGCTGGCCTAGTGGCCAGGCCTGAGGCACCCTTAAGATTTTATTTCAGGTCAGGGTATGTGAAATAAGGGAGCTGTGTCACAGATGGCCAAAATAATGTTTCTGAGACACGATACCAAGCATGAATCCTGAAAATGGCCCAGGCATTCTTATACTGTAGGCAAAATGTTTGCAGTCCGTATTCCTCAATTTATCTGGAGAAAACTGGCTGGCTATGTCTGACCTTCTGTAAGGAAAGGATTAGCTTACTGTATCAAGAAGCAATCTATGCTGACTTTACCTGGAGATAAAAGAGGGCGAGAGAACAAGTTACATAAATACATCCTTGGAGGGAAGAAAGGTATTTGTACCCAGTGAGGAATTTTGGCACCTAGGCAGCTGATGCCTGAAAAGAGAGATTAAAGGGAAAGGCAATATTGTATTGGACCACAAGGTCCATCTGGAAGAAGCAGATACATGTGCAGACACACAGGCCTTTCCAGCTTTTAAAATTTTAGACAGATTCTGCAGGCATTTTTATTTGATCTGTTTCCCCTGTCAGGATCTGTCTAGGTCCTGATTTTAGCGTGAGTTAGGAAAGAGCCTGTAGCTCTGCTGTCCTATTTGCTGTCATTGTGATTTCCTGATTGCCTCCCACTAGCAGTGGCTTTTCACTTTTCAGTTGCAAATCTATAATTTTGAGCCAGTGCAGAATATGAAACTCAAGAAAACAGGAGAATCCAATCAATTGCAAAATAAAATCCTTACCAGGGAGCTCTTCTACAGCCTAGTGGTAAGATCATGTTGGTGTGGCTAATTCCACAGAAGATGGCAGAGTCTGCAGCTCTCACAGCTGATATGAGCTAAAGGAAAGATTTTGTTCCACAGTAAAATATCCTGTGCTAAGATTAGCATCTTGGGATTTAGAATTATCCTAAACAGGAAAAAACACATTGTCCTGTAAGAGATCTGACGATACCAGAATAACTAAGGATGATGATAAGCAGTACTCTTCAGTATAAAACCTTCTCCATATTCTCCTACAGATTTAATTGTGTTCATTTTAATTGTGTTCAGATGGCCCTTGATGGCCCCTCCAGGGGTGGAGTCACTATCCCTAGAGCTATATTCAAAAGCCATCTGGACATCTCTAGGTAGCTGTGCTTGAGCAAGGGAGACCAGATGATCTCCAGAGGTCCCTTCCAAACTTAATAATTCTGTATTTCTGTGGTATCTTTGCCATGGACAGAACATTTGCTTAGAAATTTCAAAGATGAAAACCCAGGTTAGGAGTATAATTATTCGGATAGGAGAAATAAATTGCACATTAACTGCAATTCAGTAAGGAAAAATAGCAGCTTATCTTGCCTGTACATAGAATGGGCAGGAGCACTAACACAGTTAAAAAACACACAAGAAGATAAGTAAATCATAGGATACTTAATAAAAGACAAAAATGCAGTGTGGGACTTGAGAAGCCAGTGACAGCAGTAACATCTTGCACAAGGGCTTGAGTGCTTTTCTTGGGCATCTCTCAAGAGAGATGGAGAACTGAACCTCAAAGAGTTTCAATATTGCTGGTGTAAGGCAGGCTGTAGGGAGTTCACACCCACAGCTTCAGTCCATTCTAAGCAAGCCCAGGGGAGATGTTGCAGACAGACAGCAGAAATTCAGCTAATGTGGCAATTAGAGCTTGAAGACAATGTCAGGCAAGCAATAACTTATTGGACAGACAACATACTTTTGAAGCATACAATAATATTCAGGCTTCAAGGTCTCTTGAAATGATTGCAAAAAACTGTACTGCTACTACCACAAGGGCACTGTATTATACTGTATCACCTCTGTTATCCATCAACTTCATTTTCACATGGATGTGCATATGGAAAAATAAGATCTGTTCAGTTTAGGGCTAGTAGTCATTCAAAGGTTGGAATGAACATTTTTATAGCACAGAAAATGATTCTAAAATCACTAGTGGTTTTACCACTGAAAGCAGGAGACGAAATGTCTGATAGTGTCTTACTAATCTTTGAATAAGCAACAACAATAGAGGGGTAGTTGTAGAGTTAGAACGTACTGTGTGTTATAAGTTTTGCTCAACAAATTTCCATGAGCCAAGTTCAATTAGAATTTAAAGTATTTATTAAGCAAGTGGCAA
>WTSP01009708.1:0-10848 GCA_025331215.1 Actenoides lindsayi | reverse complement strand
TGTAAAAAAACCCTATTTTTATTTTTTTTCCTTTTTTTTTTTTTTTTTTTTTGTTTTTTTTTTTTTTTTGCAAGTATTTAAAATAAAAAAAGTGATTTTTTTTTTTTTTTTTTTAAGCGATGTCACCGTTAGTAGAGAACCAAACCCCACAACCACCCCTTTTGTCTTTCCTCTCAGCACTGGTGCATAACCCAAGGAAACACCCCCCACCCCTTGGTCCTGCCCAAGGGCTGGTTTTTGGCCGGCGCGAGGTGGGGACGGGGAGGGCAGCGGTGGCTTTGCGCGGGCAGGGGGCTCGACACGGCATTTGCAATTGAGATGGGCAGTGGTGGCAACTTCTTCTGGCTGTTGGCAGTGTACGGAGCCCAGCCTCGCCCCCGCGCCGGGACGCCCGGGAGAAGGACCTTTCCTCGGCTACCTGGGGCGGGAGCGGGGCCACCTCGTCCTTCCCTCCTCCTCCCGCCCCGAGGGAGGGAGGTGCGGGTGCTGGGCTGGGAACGAAACAAAGACACTTGGTTCGCGTTGTCGTCGTAAGGAACACTTGTTTCTCGGCGAAGTCGTGGGCCCTCGGTGGCAGGCGGTGCTGCAGGCAGTGCTCGGAGAAGGCACGGGAGATTCTGCTGTGCGTTCTTAAAGGAAAGGAAAGAAGAGAAGAAACCAGCCAGCCCACCCTCTCGCTAAACCCTCTCTGCTTCCAGGGACGGAGGCTGGGCAAAGACCAAGACGTTCTAGAGCCAGTTACAACCAGGTCCTCTCTGCTTCCAACCAAGCGGAACAGAACGAAGGAGAGAAGGCAGCAGAGCTTCCTCCAGCCCTGCCTGCCCAGGGAGCACCAGCAAGAGCTCACGGGGAAGAAACTAAGCCCAAGCAAAGCAGCCTCCTGCCTCCTGCTCAGGCCCACGGCTTCACAAGAGGCTCGGTTCAGAGCCAACTCTCCTGGGGCACCTGGGGCCTCTGCTCCAAGAAAACAGGACTGTCACCAAAAGGCTACGAGAGACTGAGGTGAGGCAGGACACAGGGTGAAGAGATGACCTTCAAGAAAGCGGCCAGTGAGGCAAAGCCTCCGTGCAGCACCTTCTCTGGAAGACCTGCAGCCAACCAACCAGCCAACCAACCAACCAAGCAACCTGCCGCCTCCGGGAGGAATTGCTTCCGCTGGCAAACCAGCTACAGAAGTGCTGTGGAACTCAAAGGTCCTTCCAGCAGCCGTGGAGCCTCCCTCCCTGCCACCAGCTAGAGAGACAACTTGACTAATCCCTTCCCTGATCTAGGAGGTGACCCACTGGCCTGTCCATAACCCGGTGCTCGCTCTCCGTTCAGCCGGAGAACGCTTCGGCAGCGCTGCACGGAGCTGGCGGGCACGGCCAGGGCATCCTCCGGGGCTCCCCAGCAGTCAGGTGGAGCTTGTACTCCACGGCTGAAGGATTATCTAACCCAGGAACGCAGACAAGCCAGAAACAGGCAAAAATCCCTCTGCTCATTAAACCTCTGTGAGGCTCTTGCCAAGTTTCTCAGCTGGTCAAGAGCAGAGGAGATGCATCTCCTTAAGACTCCCCAGGAAGGAGCCCCGTTTCACACAACCACGGGGTTCTGCTTCACCACCGCTTCCACTGCCAGTTCACCTCCACCTCGCCGTGTAGAAAAATCAGACTACTTTTTTACACCCAGCAAGGTCAAAGTCAAGTCACCTTTGTTCCTTGTCTAGCAATCACTGCTTTGGAAACAGAGAGAGGGAAGTGTGCGTGCACACAGAGGAGGAACTGGAAAGGCTAGGTACCATTTTTCAAGGTGGAAGACTGGTGTACATCCCTGTATCTATCAACCTGTGAGTAAACACCTTCCCCCTGGCTGGGTTGGTTATTTTTTTTCTTCTGTTTATTTTTACACTTTCGCACTAGAGTGCTAACTCCCCCACTTCCCACCGGGAGGTGACTGGGGGCAAATCCCACAAGCAAAGAACAAACCCCAACACGAGAAGAAAACCCTAAAAACCACAAGTGGAAAAAAAAAAAAAAAAGAAGTCACAAGTGCACCCCAGCTCTCTCGGGCTGAGAGCAGGTAAGACTACAACGATTTGAACTTTCTTTGAACATGCATTTTTCAAAGTGAAAACCCCCAACAGATGCACGGAGCCCAACTCTCAGAGAGGAAATAACCTGGCTGCTTCACTTGGGCGAGTACCACGGATAAGTAGGGATGGAGATGCACAATTTTGGCTTAGCCTCTCTCCCGACACCCAGCATTGTGGTACTCTGCTTCCCACTGCTAAAGAACGGTAAAAAAAAATACCCCAAAAACAACCCCCAGAAACAAAACACCAAAATGATATACGTATGAGCAGTTTGACACGAAGTGACCGCAGTGTGTGATCAGTTCCTGGTGCCAATATCACACAGGGCGAGGGGCGAAGGTGGAGGAGGAGGGGGGTGGTTTCTGAAGTTCTAAGGTCAAACCGATGTCTCCAAGCTGTGTAAGGGGCTTTCAGGCTCCGGGACGGTGACCTCAGCTTGATCGCTGTCCACTGCATTGTTATTTCTGTTGAGGGATGTAGATCCACCCAGGCTACCCCCACCTCGCTTTTTGAGTCCGTCAGTCTCGGGGTCGTCTTCAGCGCCATCAAGGAATGGTGTTCGAGGCTCGTCTTCCTCCAGGATGAACTCTGGGTGAGTCATGAAGTTATGGATGGAGCTTCTGGATTCGGGTTTCTCGAGGCCTTCGTACAAGGAGCTACGGAACGCATTCACCACTTTGATCTGCCGGGAGGCGAGGAGCAGGGGGGATAAACAAAAGAGGGGTTAGTAGCGGCTCCGAGAGGCCAGAGCTCCCAGGAGAAAGTAAAAATAAATAATAAAGACACAATAAAACAAAAAGCACAACAACGAGTCACCACCACTGAACAGACAGCGAAGTCAAAATGAGGGATCTATGGTGAACTAGGAGGGCCAACATGGATCAGACTCAGGCACTAGGTGTGTGACAGGGAATCAACCGACTATGGGGCGACTTCAGAAGCTGCAAGAAAAGACACACACACACACACGAAAAAAAACAAACCTCAAAGAAAACCCCAAACCAAACAACAGATCACTTGGAATGAACGGAAGCCAAAAGGCATTAGTTGTCACTGTGTGTGCGCACGCGTTATCCGTGGGTATAAACGAGGACAAAAAAGTGGAACTACAACTCAAAAAAAAAAAAAAAAAAAAGGTGGGTTAGACAAACAGTGGGCTCACTTCCAAGCAAAAAAAACAAACCTCTACTGTGGGAGCAATGGGTGTGTTTGTTCTATTTCGTTTTTAGACCCATAGAAAGGAATGGGCCCTAAAACGGTGTCACAATCTTTTCAAGCTCAAGCAGGTCCAAGTGGATGCCACAACTAGCAAAACCAGACCCAGCTAAACATGCAAGAAGGAAGCCAGATCAGTGTGAGCTTCCTCACACAGCTGCCACCTGGATCCTGGGCTGGAGCTCTGGATCCTTCCCTACACTGGCATGCTGAAGAAGACCAAAGCCTTCCAAAGGCAACTATTCTTTGGGATGCTCTGCATGAAGTACAAGCTCAAACGTTGCTAGAGAGGCTGGCCACACACCGCCAAAAGCCAGGCTTAACGTGTTACAAGCAGATCCAGAGCCCAGTTTGGACAACCAGGGTATGGCTCTGCCACCTCTGTTGCACTGGGAGAGGTCTGGAAACAAGCCTGGGTGGTGGTTAGCAGTGGATTGATTCACTGCTCCCCTCCGGTTCCTCTGAAATCCAGCCTTGAACCCTTCCAGCTCTCACCCTCCCTGGCAGCCAAGTCACAGTTGCTTGGTCAGATGGGTGACAAGCGTCAGATCCAGCCAACGAAGGGGGCTGCAGCAGATCTCTCCACCCCAGTGCAGACACTGGCATGCGTGAGACACCCCACACGTGCACCTCGGGTGCAGCCGAGCGCTCCAGCTCTTGGGGGTGACTCAGGGCTATAACCGCTCAAAAGATGTCAACAAGCACGAACTGAAGGAGAGCGATGCAACGTGTGGGCTTTTGAAACAGAGCCACCAAACCGGGCAGCTGAAGGTCTCCCAAGTCTTAGAGGACCTGGTGAAATCACACACGTGGCTTTGCCTTTTCCTGCAAAGCCAAGAGCCACCCTCCACAGCATCCCTGGGGTTGCTCCATCTGTCTCACACCGATGCTCTTCTCATTGACTCTTTCAGGTCAGAGACAGCAAGCTGCCTCTCTCTAGAGGTCCCCCCATTCAGCATCCTCCTGGCTCATGGTACCATCCCAATCACCCAGGAACTGGGCCATCTCCTCCCTTTACAGAGGAGGAAGCTACTGACAAGAGTTGTCAGCAGGGACCGAGCACCTCACATGAGCTCTCATGTGTTTTATGGAAGCAGTAACAGAGAAGGACTTTGCTCTGAGCTCATCCAGGACCAGTAGAGCAGCTCAACTCCTCCTCTCTGAAGGTAATTCCTCCAGACCGCTGTGGGACTTTGTTCAGCAACGCTCAGTGCAGCAGGACAGTCGGTAACACCTCCCCGTAGCAGGAATCCTGCCCCGTGGAAGCATCGTCACTACTCGTGAGCTACCTTCACCTGCTCCCAACACCCGAAGAACCCAGTCCCCACCCTGCTCTCATGGTGTCCCTGTGGCCTGAGGCACAAAAGGGAAGAGATCCACAGATCCCACAAAAGGGATGTTCCTCCCCATCACTCAGCCACCAGCCGCGGGAGAGGAGAACGTGGAGAGCTGCTGGAGGGAGAAGGATTCAGAGATCCCTGTGTAAGCTGACGAGGCAAATGAAGACACGTGTGTGTTCTGCCACTTCTTTGCCCACGGGCTGCAGATCTGGAGGGTGAGCAGAGACAACACCCCTCTGCCTGGTGAGACAAGCCAGGTTAAACTGTCCGCGTCTGTCTGGCACACGGGCAGGCTAGGAGGGAAGTCACCGACCAGCACAGCCAGCGAGAGCCTCCTGCGAATCTTCGGTCTCAGCACAAACAGCAACTCAGAAAACCAGACCACGGAAGTTACTCGGAGAAGAGTCTTGTGCCTGGAACCCTGGAGATTTTACCTGCAAGATGTTCCAGGGTTCCCCTCTTGCAAGGGATGTCCACCTGAGCCCACTCTCCGTCTGGCTCAGAAGGATGCTGCTGCACCACACAGGGCAGCAACGGGGCATCCCCAGGCACACCCTCCGGCTAAAACAAACACTCCAGCTCTCACACGCACATACGGGCTGGATGACAGGCACTCATGGGGGCCAGGTTCCCCCCCATGACACTGGAGCACCAGCTGGCCTGCAAAAGTGGAAAGTTGATGTAGCTGGGCACAGAAATCCAGAGCTGTGTTTGCTGCGCTAACACCCACAGGAAGGTCCTGGATAAATGCAGTGCTCTCTGGGAATGCAGAGAGCACCAAGCAGAGCATCTGCTACCAAGACTGATAATCCATCACATCGTCAGCATCTCAAGAACAGCAACGACAGGCACTGACAGAAGCACTGAGCCCTAAAAAGACAGTGTGCAAAACCAACTAAACCAATCAAAAGCAAGGCGAACAGGTTAACCAGGTGACTGCCACGGTAGCGAGGTGGTCAGCCCAGTGCAATCTCAGCGGAAGGAGCAGCTCCACAGGAGCCCTCCCTGCCCCACCACCTCAAGCACCGGTGAGTCCAAACCCTACCCACCACATCACTGCCTTCAGCTCCACCTCAGATTTCCTCACTTCAAATGAGCCACCCCTGCCAGCAGCTGCTGTGACGTGGATCCAGCCGTTCCCTCGCCACAGGGACGGAACAGCAAGGAAACGCGCTTTGAGCGCGCCAGGCAGTGCAAACCGAAACGCAATCCTCCCCATCCGAGCTGAAAGCCCAACTCAGCCCCTGCCCACGGTCAGGCTCACACCTCCTCCCCTCCCCGAAACCTTCACAACCTGCCTAACCTCCAAGCTTGGAATGAATTCTCACTTCACACCATCCCTGCAGCACCGCAGCGTGCTGGGCAAACCCCACCGCTCCCAGGGAGGTGGAAATTGCACCTTCTGCACGAGGCCAGCATCAACTCCACCACTGCTTTGCTTGGCTCAGCTCCCTCCAACCAGGGCAAAAAACCCAGGGGAAACCAGCTCAGCTCTGCAAACCATCTCCTGAGGGTCCTTCCCGAGACATCCCCCTCCTCCATCAGCCCAACGGGGGCCCAGCAGGCGGGGCTGGGAGCTCCAGCCCTGGAGATCTCATCCCACAGAAGTGCAGTGGAAGACAGAGGGACACCATTAATCTGTATGGAGGGAAGTGGAGCTTTGAGAGAGAAGGGAGGGAAGCGGCAGAGGAAGAGAGAGACAAGTCCAGGCAGAAGACAGAGGGAAGACTTAGTGACCTGGGTTAGCTCTTGGTCAAGGTGTTTGCTCCCTGGAAGGGCACAAGCTATCCAAGTTATCTATCCCCTTGCTGCAAACCAGGGAGAATATTAAATCCACAAACTGCAAAAAAATCCCCAAAAAACCAACAAAACCCAAACCAAACAACAAAACCCCTGCATTTTGGTCTCATCCACCTGAGCCCACTACCTTGAGACCCCACTAAGCAGGTTTTCTTCCGATTAGAAAGTCTTGGAGGTGCCCAGCTGCAGTCGGGACCAGAAGGCAACTGTGCTGCTTCAGAGACACTGGGGTTAGACAAAGTAAAACTCAAGCATCAGTGTCAGCTAAACAGAGAGAAAACAAAATGATCAGAAATTCTCTCTTCTCTCCCATAGCGCGTAAAGAGCGGAAACGGAAAGCTATCCGAAAAGCCACTGAGCGTATTTCTTTAGTAAGAGGAGAACACAGAAAACGTCTATCTAAAAAAGCAAAAAAAAGCCAATTATCTGGGAAAGACACAACCACCTACTGACAGAGCCGGGCCCAGCCCCGCCGAGAGAACTCCCGCTCACGTGCTCCCGAGCTCACCACGGACACAGAGAGGGGCACTGCACCCAGGAGAGCTTTTCTTTGGTCTGGAACCCCCCAGCTAGATCCAGGACCCAGTTTTGCCACCGGTACTGAGCGGGGCCGTGTTCTCCGTCTGCGCGCAGAGAGCCACGTCCCTGCGCGCACCGAGAGCCAGCGCGCGATGAGCCGACGGGGCGGCGATGCTCTGGCTGCGCCGGGGCCCGGCAGAGCCCTGGGCCGTCCCCGCAGAGCGGCACAGGGCTGGGTGCAGGCTGGCTCAGCTCTGTCCAGCCAAGGCAGGAGCAGACAGCTCTCCTCACACGCGAGCGAGAGGCAGAGGACACACGGGCAGCCCGTCACCGCAGCTCAGCCGGTCCCAGTAGCACACTGGGAAGGTCCGAGTGGCAGCTCTGCCTCCAAATAGCTTCGGTAAAGCGACATCTCTGCCCATCCCTTCCCTCCTGGGGCATCCTGGGGCTGGGCAGAGCCGGAGCGGCAAGAAACAGCGGCTTTTGGGCGCAGCGTGCCCTTTCCACAGCAAGGCTTTCAGCTGCTCATGGACACGCGGTTCTTTTGACAAAAACCGCCAATTTTTGCACCTCTCAGGAGGGTGGACTCACACACCAGTCCTGCAGAGGAGGAGGAGAGCTAAAAATAGAGGAAGCAACAAGGAATGGGTGGGGGGAACGACCAGAAAGTATCGTAAACTTGTTGAAGATGCAACAGCACAAAAACTGCTTTTTCCGTTTGTTTTAAAAAGGCTCTCCCGCCCCATCCTTCTCATTTTGGCAAATCAGTGTGCGAGCCGAGGGTTAGAGAGAGAACAGGCTGGGTTAGGTTGGTGCAGGTGCTCTCTGTGTTATTAGAAGTCATGCATTGTAATAGACTATCACTCACTGCCCGCAGGAGGAGATGCAGCAGCAGCAGCAACAGCAGAAGTGGTGGGAGTGGAATTGACGGAGGAAAGAGCTACATGGGTTGGGCTAGAAACATTTTTTACATCGTGGTGCTGGCTCACGATGGAAGGCTGTCTCCTGAGGGCTCCCTGCAAAGAGGAGGCGCCGGTCTGGAATGTGTAAACTACGTCCATCTGCAAAGAACCAGAGAGTGAGATAGCGTCGCCCCGGCCAGAGACAGGGAGAGGGGTCGGGGATGGAGGGGAGCAGGGAGGTTGGGCAGACACACACGGACAGGAAGGAAGAAGGAGGACGGAGAGGTGAGGAGGAGGAGGGAGGAGAGACCCCCCCACACACCCCGCGCTCCCGTAAACCCACACCGGGTTCAGCTGGTGTTACTGGGAGCAGAGGAGAGGTCGCTTCCAGCCTCTGCCCCGGGTTCATCCCACCACCAAGAGAGAGCCCATGGTGGGTGGGAGCGCAAGAGGAACCACCTCAGCTTAGCCCGACAACCCGCAGGAGGAGCAGAGGAGAGAGGGTGGGCAGAGGCGCGAGCCGGCAGCCGGTGCTGCAGGAACCCACGCTGGCAAAGGGCTCGCGTCGCTCAGCCCGGCTGGGGCGCGGGACGCTGCTGGTGCCCGCAGCTCCCACACGAGCCCGGTGCCCGCAGCTCCCGGCCGCGCTTCCGGCCTCTCCCGGGCCCCGCGCAGGGCTGGGAAGCGGAGCCGGGCAGACGGAGCGCGGGAGTGGCCGCGGCGGCTCCACGGATGGGCACCCAGGCCGGAGGGACCGAGGGGCGGCAACCGAACCGGCCCCAGCCCGGTGCCCGCGGGCAGAGCGCACGGCCCCTGCCACCCCAGGCTGCCCGCACTGCTCCTGGGGCAGGGGCGATTCCTCCAGACCCACGAGCAGCTCCAGCTCGCCCTGGAGGTGTTTCACACACTGCTTCGCTCCTTCCCTGCTCCGATCTCCCTCCACAGAGGGATCCTCTTCTCCCCAGTGCACCAGCCCAGCCCTGGGCTCTGTGTTCTCAAGACACACCAAGTCAGGATAGAAGCCTCGGGATGCTGAGGTTGGACCTGCCAGCTGCTCTGCTCCATGCACAGGGCACCACAGCCAGGAGAGGAGCTGCTAAAGAGGCTCTGGGATGTGGGAGTGCCCAGGAGAGCTTTTCCAGTTGCAAGAGCAAGAGCTCGTTCACCCCAGGTCCACCACAGCTGCAGGCTTCAGAGGCTCCAGGACACGCCTGGCCGTTGGTGCCGCAGTCATTCATACCTACCAGGCCTCCAACACATCTGGACCACTTCTGAAACAGCCCAGTCCTCCCAGCACATCTTTCATGTGAGCTGGCAGCTCAGCCCCACCACACCACCAGCAACCAGAAGGGCCTGGCCACCCCTCACCACACACAACGGGCAGGGAACCAAGGCTGAACTTCACCTTGGAGCCATCAAGGCAACACCTCACCGAGAAGAAGCAAAGTTAACACGGCACAGGACGGCTGCTGTGCTCACTCCAGTCCCTGTGTCTGGGCCATTTTGGTTCTCTCCATTTGTCAGAGGACCAGAGAAGGAGAGACAAACAGGGACACAGCAGCCCTGCATGCCAGGGACCACTGGGGACCCACAGCTTTCCACTGTGGGACAGCTCTGCCCAGGCCTTGAAGGCAGACAAGGGGCAGTGACCTTGCTGCAGGGAGCTCTATCTGCCCTGCCCTGCAAACAGTCTGGGAGGAATCCCCCCCTTTCATGAAAACCTGAGCCAGGGAGAAATGGCCAACGTAAGAAATCTTGTCAGATAGATTCTCCTCCTGTTCTGTGCTGCAGGGCCAAGAGCTCCAGGCAAGAAGCTCAGAGAGCTGGCAGAGAGGGGTGGCCAGGGTCCTTGGCCAAAAAGCAGCAGAGGAGAGAGACCAGAGAGGGGTCTTTCACAGGCAGATCCTTCTGGGCACACCCCCCACTGGGAGCAGCATCCCAGCAGTGACCAAGAGCAGCTTCAAACCTGAACTACTGCACAACAGGGTGGGTCCGTGGCCCCCCTCCAGCTTCTGAGCCCCCTATCCTGTCACATGAGGTGCCCATCAGCAGCACATCCAGTCTCCTGCAGACCAGCCTGGCCTCAGGACATCGTGTTCTGCATCAGACCAGTTTGGTGCCTTCCCCCCACCCTGAGCTGTCCCCAAAAGCCAGACCATCCTGCATCCCCAACCAAAGCAGACCCAGAAAGGCACAGACGGTGGGAGAATTCTAGCCCAGGAGGTGATGGCATCCTCCAAGCAGCAGCCGTCACCTCTTTCCAGAAAGAGCCCCTGGAGAAAAAGAAAGAGAAAGAAAGAGAGAGAGAAGGGAAAACCCCACGGCACCCGCTGCCCCACGGTACCTGTGTCTGTATCCTGTTGAGTCCCCTGAACCACAGGATCTGCCCGCGCCGCAGCTCCATCTCCGCGTGGTCGATTTCGTCCACGTCTTCAGGCAGTTCCTCCTCTGGGATCTCCTCCTTGGTGATGCCGTGCCCAGCTTCCTTCAGGAATTTCAGGTGGCTGGTTGGGACAGTGCAGATCAGCTGGGGAGAGGCAGGGAGAGAGCAGCTCCTTAGCCTGCAGGCCATGGCAGCATGGAGCCCACCGCCAGCCGTGACCAAGGGGAGCAGTGAGCTGCCAGGACTCAACCGAGAGATGCCAGGATGCAGCAGAGATGTTCCACTGCTGGATGTGCCCCAGTGCAAGCAGGGTGGGAACAGGGATTAGGTCAGAAACCACCTCTCCTCACTGCTGGTGTGGTACAGGGATGGAGCATGGACTTGGCTAGAGCACAAGTCTTATGAGGAGCAGTTGAGGGACCTGGGGTTGTTGGAGAAAAGGAAGCTCAGGGGAGACCTTCTGGCTCTCCAAAGATCCCTGACAGGAGATTGGAGCCAGGTGGGGTCGGGCTCTGCTCCCAAGGAACAAGGGACAAGAAAAGAGGAACTGGCCTCAAGTTGCCCCAGGGGAGGTTTAGGTTGGAGCTGAGGAACAATTTCTTCCCCTCCAGGGCTGTC
>WTSP01009707.1:0-15483 GCA_025331215.1 Actenoides lindsayi | reverse complement strand
TGCTTCTTTCTTTCTGTTATAACATTGATAAGCTTTCCCTGTTTGTGAACTGGTGGTTCTTTTCTCAGGACTTTCTGGTCTCCTCAAGGGTATGTAGATGTTCACTCAAGATTTTTTATCTGACTCACATTCTAATCCCTCAGACAAGCCGAGGCCTCCCACAACATTTATGTGAGTTCATTTACACTGGTGGGGAATGAACTTCACTGAGAGAAAAAAGGGACCATGGCATCAGAGCTGATGTAGCAGTACTTGGAAGACAGATATGAAGGAAATGCAGTAGCTGAAACTTGTACGTGGAATTGTGGTCCAGGGTTCTAAAACTTTCTCTTTGCTGCTGGTATTTTTCTCCTAACATTTTTTAGTGATATAATAAATGTACTGGAACAAGTATCCTATCAGTAATTCATAGACTAGTCAATTTAAAATAATCTTGTTTGAAAAGAATCTGGTATTACAATCAGAAAAACATGAAATATATGTAAGCCAGTAAGTATGTGATCATCATACTTATTTTCCCAGCAAACAGGGAGTATAAATCAAGCAAGGTGCAATAGGAATTTACCTCAATCTAAGAGGTTTATTTTAAATCTTCCCTGATGTAATTTGGTAGTTCTTGATAAGCCAAGTAATCTCTCCTAAATCATATGATGACTGGTTAGACAACATCTACAAAACCCAGAGTTAGTCTAGGTATGCCAGGCCAATGGTGCCATCTGGACCTTAGCCAAGCCTGTCAGGCATCCCTATAAGAAGATGCCCAATCTCATCTTCTAATGAGGGTGTAAAACAAAGTTCTGTAGCTAGCTCAGATACATCCAATCTTCAGACCCCCATGCAGCTGCATCATCCTAACACTGGCAAAGTCCTGGCTATGTCACTGAAACTGAATGTGTTGTCTTCCAGACAAGGAAAATCTTCTGAGCAGAAGCATTATTTATAACTTAATCATTTCTTAGTGTTCTTTCCTCAGACAGATCTGAATCGTACTTCCACTTTTATGTCATGATTTCTCACAGTCCTACCTTTATTTCTTCTTAAGTGTCTACTGTGAATATAAACCCTTAGTATAAGCCACCTTGCAGGATGTAGCCTCAGCATGAAATCAGCAGGTATCCTGAACTCTGATTGCAACCCTAAATCTACCCAAGTTATTTCCGCTGCTTCCAGACAAAACTTAAGTATAAACTGTGAACTAAGGCAGTGGTATAACAAAATCCTGACCTAGGTTTAGAATTATACTTCCATTGAAAAGGGGCAGGTTTATGGATAGACTTGGGCTTCATAAACAGGGGGTAGTAAAAAAAAAAGAAAAAAAAAAAAAACTACTGTTCTTTCTTGCTTACCTTTCCATTTCCTCAACTGCTAATATTGTATTTTTATTGCTGTTCTTTTCTTTCCTTTTTATTTTACATTTACTGTTTTTTATCTACATATTTATTTTCCCTACCAAATAACTTTTATTTCATGCTGTAGGAAGCTTCAAGTCCATAAAGGTCTTTCAGAGGAAAAGAGTGAAAAAGAATTCCTCCTGGTAATTTATCATTAGCTTAGTTCTGCTGTATATATTTAATCCTCATTTTTATTAAGGTTTATTCAGTCTTCACCTTTATCTTATTTAGGTATGAGAAGAATCTGTCAACAGTTTGAGAATTTACTTAGTGTGAGACTTCTTTGCTTCATGTCATACACATTCCTAAATTAATGTTGCTAATATACTTTAAAACTAACTAGAAACATTTTTGTTACAAGAAAGGCTGGCCTGTAGTGCTTTTATGTGTTCTATTCCTTGACACATTGTGACAAAAAAGCAAGATTAGAAAAAAAAAAACCCAAACACAAAAAACAAGGGGGGGAGAATACACACCAAAAAACCCCACAACCAACCAACCAAAAAAACCCCAAACAAACCAAACAAAAAAAAATCCAAAAAAACCCCAAGCCCCATCAAGAAAAAAAAAAAAAACTCCCCCTAAACTTTTTGCTTTCTATTTAAATGAAGAAACTTCCACACCAAACTGACAATTCCTTGATTCAGGCAGTCCAAAGGCCCCAACACATCACATGTGATGTGAACTTCTATTACCAGTGTATGAAGAAAGTAAATAGAATAAGACATAGCTAGTGGGTAGTCAGAAGAGATAAGTAGCTATTCTACATTTTTTTATATAAGTTTTATTGGGTCATATGGCAAGTGCTCACATAATTTTGACATTACTGTAAATAAACATGCAAATATATGCACAATTAGTTAAAAAAATAGAGAAAATAAAGTGAATCACTGCTTAATGTTGTTGTCAACTGTGTTTTTCAACAAAGGGCAGGAAATATTTCAAAGGTCCGGATTAAAGTGTCGGAGTGCTTGGGTTCTAATGAAAACTCATTAAAATTCATCCAAACTGTAAAATAATAAAGTCTTACAGAATTGTTAGATAAATATACTACTTGTGCTCTCATCCTCAAGTGACCGCTGCTGGTTGGTTAAAAAAAAAAAAAAAAAAAAAAGCCATGTAAGGCTAAAAATCTGGGAGGAAATATTTTACACACAAAAACAGTCTTTTTTTTTTTAATTATTTTTTCAAAACAAAAAATTTGCATCGGTTTTCTACAAATTTTATTTTGCTCATTAGAATGTTTGAGTACCACTTTATTGTCCTATCAATGCCTAGCTTTATAAGCAAGGTCATTCATATATAAATGATAATGTTATTAATGATTTAGATACTAAAGAAATATAAAAAATATTGTATGTCTTATATGCTCAACAATATGTAGGTAATAACTACTAACAGACTGTCTAACCAAACATTAAATTTTTACACATCAAACTGAAATATGTATAAAATATGCATAAACTCTTTTATTAGGTAGCTTTGAGTAAACAATAGTGTTAAAAAGTAATTTGGTAAACTATGCTTATACCACAGTTCTACACTGAAGTTTTCCCTTATGTCTGTTAAAGGTAGTACATAATTATTGGAAACAATATAACAGAGAAGTTTAGGTTGCAAAAATTGATACCCTGTTAGGCTGATCCCTTTCACAATGTGTTTTTGTGTGTGCACTCTCGGTTGCTCTTACTCTCAGAAATTTGTGAACCTTTGGTGCCCTGGTATTGGTTCAGTACTTTCTGGAACAAAACAGTGATAAACTTTCTGGTTTGTTCAGTGAATTAACATTTCTTTTGAAATGTCTTCAAAATTTTTAATAGAATTTAATATTAACCCTCTATAGTTTTTATTTACCATTCTATCTTGAACAGTCACCTAAATCAAGGAAGCAATTTTCTCTATGACTAAAGTCTTAACTGTCTGCTCTGAAGTTTCTTTCTGTGAAGTGTCTGGTATGACTAAAGAAAAGGTATAAATCAAAGCTGCCTGCTTTTCTACAATGGCACTGCGGTTCTTATAGGGCTGTGTGCTGAAGGGTGAAAGTCTGGATCACAGAGAATATGTGAAGCTTTATGTCCCAGCCCCTGGGCAGTTTCCCATTAAATATGTCCCAGAATTAGGGTCAAAGATGCCTAAAACAACTTGCCTGATGAGTTGACTCTAGGGACAAGAAACAAGACTTAGATTCTGAAAAAGGCTGTCAAGAAGAAAATGTTCTTAAATGAAACATTGGGGCTCAAAGAATAGTCCTTTGTTTCACTCAGAAGTTTCCAAGAGGTCCTAACAGCTACTGAATCATTAAATTAACTTGGTAAAATGTTATGGGGTCAAGAATAGCAGAGCAATGTTTCCAATGTTTTCTCCACTGTGTACTTAAATGCATAGATAATGATTTTTAAATAGATGTAATGAAGGTCAGTGGGGTAGATTCTCTTTGACATTTTCTGTGTAATGGACAGATGTGCAGAAGACTCATCTACCTGCTTTCTAAAAACCATTTAGAAGTGAAAGCCCTGATGGAGATGTCACAAAGAAAGACTTCATTCCTGCCTTTTTTTCTTCTTCAGGCACAAACTTAAGAGTGTGTACTGTGGAGTAGGTAATAGAGAAGGACTCAAATGGTCTGCACAGACTGGTGGTGTTCTTTTGATGAGAAAACATGCATATTACAGATGCACCTTGCTGTGACCAGGTCAGGCTTGAAGTGTGCCCAGCACTATATAATACATTGTGAATTGAAGAATCAGTGTGCAACTTTTGTTAACAAGAGTACTAGTACAGCTTAAGATGCTTTCTGGAGGAACAACAACAAAGTTTCTTAACTTTATGACCTGTATACTTTCAGTCTGCTGTGGTTAAATCTGTTATAACCTGTAAAAGCTGAAAGCAGACATGCTTTACAATTGCTCTAGAAAACAGTGAAATGGATTTCTGGATACATTAATACTTGTGCCTTTGTCTGCTTTGCAATTAGCTATTCTTATTTGCATTATTTTGTGTTCCCTCCTTTCATTTGTACTTAAGGAAGTAGAAGACTCCACTTTTCATTGACTTTTTTTTTTTTTCTGTCTTAAACTGGATTGTTTCCTTTATTGAAATGTCATATCAGGCACAAAGTATTTAGGAATTCATCAGTGATGACTCTGTAAGCCATATGAATGCTGTGTTTGTTTTATTTGAGGTCTTATCATGGCACTAAGTCTAATGCTAACAAAGTAATACTTGTTAGTATTCTCACCGCAGCCTGTGCATGCAAAATACAATATCCCATTGTACTCAGCAGAGAGCTCTCATTTTGTTAATTCTTTAATGCTGTGCTAGTTTTGATGAAGAAGAGCAAATCAAACTGTCAGTTTTACTCAGCGAAAGTTTACTACCACTTGTAAACTAAGTGTTTTATTAGTGTCAAAATATTTTTCCTTGATTCTTTTCCTGTTTTGTTAGTTTGTTGTTGTTGGTTGGTTTTCCTCCCCTCTTTATTCTTTCCTTATATTAGACTGAACTGGTCATTCCTCAGCTAAGATGAACATTTCTAGACAAAAGTTAATGGCACTGAAAGTCTCCTGTGGTGGCTCCAAGTGTAATAATTTGAAAGATACCTGAGGAACACATTATCATAAAAGCTAGCAGAAAGAAGCCAATGTGAAGAGATGGAAAAATATAGCAGAAAAATCCCTGATTGTTTTCTTATCATCACTACCAGTATGGTGCTGTCTGTCAACTGGAGAAATCTCAAAGCCTTAGCAGTAGCACTAATTTCATCCAGTCGTAATTTATGTGCCACTCAAGAAAGGGTCTTTTTTTAACAAGAAGAAATTGCTATGATTATATAATTGAATGGCAGAATTCATTACTGGGAAATGCCACCTGTGGAGAAAGATTTACTCTGAATCCATTTCTACTATGGAGCAGCAGATTACTGCAGCATAAGTCACTCAAGAAGCCATCATGGAAATTATAGATGGAATAGACCCAATAAGCTATATAATCCATCCCCATCAGAATGTAATTATTCTTTATAATGTATTTTGTATTGCCAATACAATTTGAAATGGCTCAGATGATGAGTATTTAGCCTCTTTTATAGGAAATAAATGAAATGAAGCTGTACTGATCACAGGTGCTGACTATGGCTGCTAGAGAAGTATTATTAATACTAGCATTAGTTGATATTTCTTCAATGTAGTGAAGTGCAAGGTAAGTTTCAAATATTCCGTATAGTGCATTCTATACTAGAAGGATTTCAAAATACTCACTTCTGAATCATTTTGGGAGAAGTCTGCAATTTGAAGTGTCTGATCTGTTTCTACCTAAAGTGATAATTCACTCTGACTAGAGAAACCAGATTCTTGAATTCTGCATATACCTCCCCTTCTTTACCTGAGTCATCCAAAACTCTGACTAAGTCATCCCTAGGTGAAATTAGTCAGAGACTGTTTACACAACAATCTAGTGGTTAGAGCCCTCACTTAAAATGTGTAGGGCAATAAATTTTGCTCACTTTAATAATTATTACCCATATTCCCAAAGCCAATTACCAAACCATACAGTGTCTTAGGTAAGGGCATTTTCCATATCATTTTGTTCAAATAGAATCCTACTTACTAGAAATGAAGGAGTCATGGGACAGGAAAGAGAGGTGGAAAACAGTAATCTCTTCCTCTCCTGCTAGTTTTTATACTCGCTAGTGAGGGACAAGAACCAACCATCTAGATCCTTGGATCTTTCACACCTTTTAGTACACAAGGACAGATATGGTTAAATGCCCAAGGAAGGGCCATGGTAAATAAAGAGACATTCCATGAGTTTACATGCCTAAGGAGTTAGAAATATGGACTAGTAGTTAGGTTGTCACTCAGATGGGTAGCAGCTGTCTAAACCATAAATTAGATCCAATTTTGTTGGATAGGATCTTACTGAGAACATGCAGAGGGCATGTCTACTTAAAAATGAAACAAATACATGTACATGTTTGTTTCCTGGTGTAGTCATCTGGGGAAAAAGAAAGTAAGTTCCTTCTGTAAAATTCCATTTATTGATATTTTCAAGCAGTTCAGAGATTCTGGAAAATGTTAAAATACTAATATATGTAGTCTTCAGTCTCCTTCTCTTAGGTTTTTAAGACATATCAGTACACTTGTTTGTGCATCCCATTGGGGCCTGTTCATTCCTTTGCGACCAGACTAAAGCCAGTACACAGTAAAACCTTGAGAATATGATGCAGGCATTGAGTCTCCAGCAGTAGTTGTTTTACTCTAGCATGACCCACCAGGAGCAGATGGAAAATATTAGCTACAGCCAGTGATCAATATCCTGTTTTAAAAATTAGCTCTCAAAAAACAAGGTGTATATAGAACTCTCCTCTAGGTGTACTTTAAATTCTTTGACTTTTCCCACCAAATTTGAGCGCGCTGTCACTCATTAGGTTCATGGTAGTGTTTGTGATGCTTTTCAAGTACCAAATGGGTATCTCCACTTTTCCCTTCCTCTTCACTAAAATTTACAAAAAAGCTGTATCTTAGAGTGTAATTACTGTATTCCTGAAATGACAAAAATTGTTAGTGTAGCAATCATTTGACCTTTTCATTCTGAGGAATTCAAATAGAAAAGTACTGTCAGGAGCTTGAGGGGAAAAATCCCTTTCTAGAGGAAGTCATTCTTTCATCCTTTATAAATAATGCTTACTTTGGTTTGTGAGTCTTTCATCTCTGCCTTATCATGATACCTTAATACTTCTACTTGTCCGTTATGCTACATAGCTTTAATGTGTTGAAAACATTGCTGCAAGATACACTACTTGTAGACACATATTACACCCATTGTTTTGAGAGAACATCTAAGATGCAGAAAGCTTTGCATCTTGGTTGAATATGCTGAGAAAGGTAATGACTCTGGGTTGATAGACAGGCTATGGCTTGTGTAGAAAAATCACAAACCTATTTTTTCTAATCCACCAAGTAATTGCAGCCCCTCTGAAGGACTGAAGCTGCTTTTAGCAAACACATGATCATCCTTACAATTGAGACAGGACCACTGCTCATTCTGTCAGATCAGTCTTGGCCCAGTAAATATAACTAGTCGGCAAGAAAAGTGCAAAACCACTGGTGTGAGCTTAAGGTCATTTCCACGGTTTCCACAGATCATGGAAAACGTGCTGCATGCATTCAGAAATATGGAATAAGGAGTGCAGGGTAATACTTGACTACTTTCTCAAGTATTTAAGAGATGGTAAAAGTAGGGTAGTGTGAACCAACATTGCTTCTGTTTAGATTCACACTTTTATTTATCCTGCTAGACTAATCAAATGAATCTTTATTAGTGTGTACTATCTTTGCAAAAAATTATAGGGAAAAAAACATTGAGTGGCATGTTGTGAATATTTTCATTTGGGGGGGTGGGGGAGGGAGATGTAGAAATACTGTTTTGACAGTTTTTAAATTAAGCATTTCAACATTTTTTACACAGCTATACATTAACTAACCTTGCATTAAACAAAACACTTCATTTTCAGTTGAGCAAAATGCTTCATTCCAACTGAAACAATTTTTTATTGTATTTTATTTCATTTGGAATAACATGAAGCTTCTGTAATGGATCTGAAATCCTTGTCTGCCATGTTTTTTCACTCTATATAAACACACAATCATTTCAGTTCAACACAAATTGAGTTGGTTTTTTGATCCCTAGTATCCTTTAACCAGACTGTAAAACCTATTAAGAGGCCAAAGATATGAATAATTATTTAACATGTTTCATAAAAATAATTATCTCAAGTCATGTTGCTCATCTCATTCAGAATTGAGGAAAAATTTGATATATTGTACTTGTCAAACATTTTTCTCTAAGTACCGTAACTCTAAGATACTAATCATTCAACCCCTGCTGTTAAATACCATTTGCACATTTTACAGACTGCAAAACTGAGGCAGAAGGAAGCAGGGACTATAGTACTAGAGAGATCAATTTATATCTTACCTTTGCATGGCATGAATATTCCCCTTAAGTTCTGCAGTTTCCCATTGCATCTGAAAGAATAGCATATGAATCTAAAGTTACAAACTAGCATGGAGCAAAGATAGCAATAAAGGTCAGGTCTCATCAACCTTACTGCCTTTGAATACTAAATCAAACTGGAAAATAAACTTCATTTCAAATTAATCAGATAATTATATGAGTCATGAATAAAAAGTTAGGGTTACTCTTTATGACTATCTGTTGAGAACCTTAAGAAAAAAGTCTTGGCAGATAGTTCTATTTTGAATAAATTGTTTATATTATGAAGTATGTAGCCTCAAAACTTGAGAAAAAGTCAGTGATGGAAGCAAACACTAATGAGATTCAGTACCAAAAAAAAAAGCCTGCAACTTCGAAGGCAATTAGCTTGTCTATCTTTTTCACTTTGAGGTGCAAGAACAATGCAGCTGTCACTCTTAGAATAGCTTATAGTGATACTGGTTTTGAAAACTCACTTCACTTTTTTAAAATATTCATAAAATTTTTAAAAGTGAAGGAGAGGGAATGAAGATAATTCAGCTTCATAATAATTCAAATTTTTTTTCTTTTGTTTCCTCTTTAAACAGGGGGCTTTATAGTGGAAAACATAGCTTCATTTTTATTTATTTGATTTTGGAAACCTAACGGAGACTGTTATGTCCAAATACTCTCTCCAGCCTCCTGATTATTTCTTTACCACTAGAAAAATACTTTTGTTATTTTTGTTGTCTCTACGGTAAAAGTTCTTATTGCTACTCATGACTGCTTATGATGATTTCATTTGGATCACTTGAGCTATCAAGAATCATTGGTGTAATCAATACTGTCAGCCTGGTGGGAAAAATCTGTGTATTTAATTATGACCAGGTGCTTCAACTCTTTCAAGTAGTACAAAATAGGCTAAAAATCAACTGCTCTGCCAAATGAACCACCCCTCAACATTACCTGAAAAACTCATAATCATCTGCAAAGAAAGGCACTGGGCTGTCTAAAAAGCATCATTAATTAGTCTAGAAAAGTGCTGGACTCCCATCTGACCCAGATGTGTTGTTAGAATTAAGGGCATTGGCACTCCCCCCAGATAGACCTGACTCTTGGAATGCTACTGGTTCCTTGAATATTGTTCAATACAGCAGTAGGCAGCAGGGGTACCTGAATTAGGCTCTCTCAAGAAGTAGTATGGCCACTAATGAGATTCTGGACCTCTGGCAATAAACGCTTAAAAGGGATGTTTGCAACTTTAGTCAGCTTCACAATATAAAAACAGTGCCTTCAGAATAATAGTATTCATGTAGAATACGCACACAAACACAATCAAATATATAGGTGTGTATATATATGTAAAAATAATCATTAATGCAAAGAGGGCTCCTCTGGGAAATTTTTCTAGTGTTGCAATAGCCTGATAAGACTGTCTTCCTCTAGTAAATGGCACTATATAAAGTCATCATTTTTAAAAAGTTTAAGTCCGTTTTAGTGCTTCAGACACTTTCTAGAATTTAGCACCCTTGGTCTTATTGTTGAACAGATGTGACACCAGCTCCTGTTGCTGAAATGTAGTCATGGCTCTCTGTTCCCTACACTGTTTGAAGGGGACAGTGGGAATGAAAGGCTGACACTGAGGAAAAACTGCAAGAAAGTTTATCATAAGTTGAAAGGCTTAGCAAAATTCTGACAAAATTCTGACGAAATAATTGAGCGTTGGAGTATTTCTTGTGGAATCTTGACTTCCAGTTAAAAATAATGTTGATGAAATAACACCCAGATGCTGAAGTTTAAACTGTAGGAATTACTCATCAGAGTTGCCTGTGCTTCACTGTCGAGCATAATAATGGAATAGTTAACTATGTTGAGAGCAGCAAAATGGAATCCAGACTTGGAAGGGACAGTTCCCTTGTAGAGATGATCCAAAAATAGAGGGTAGGCCTTTAGTGGTTTTGAAGGATCTACTTGCATGCGGAAGTTAGAGTAAAAAATGAAGCACAACAAGACTTTTCATAGGCTGTAATTGAAGTTGCCCATTTGATCTAGTTCCAAACAGCTATCTACCTATCACTCACCCTGAGTACTGCCTCTCCCAGCAACTGTCAACAAAAACAGCACTTCCAAATATGACATCACTTTCTCAATTCTTAAGTCCTATTTTTAGCTACTTAATTTGATGTTAATGGAGATAATAGGAGTTGTCCCTGTCTAGTAGATGTCACTGCAAAAATAAAACTACAAACAAAAAACCCCTCCAATCAAAACAAAAAAAACCCCACAAACACCACCCCAACCAAAAACAAAAGAGAGAGCAGTTAAACACATAAAAGGTTGATCCACCCGATCCCCATCCTGTATGTGTTTATTCTTTCCCCATAGTTTCTCAAGTATCAGTTTTCTAGCTCCTTAGAAGATCTTTCCTCTTGAGAAGTAGATTAAAAAAAAAAATCCCCTAAGGAAAATATATTTTTGTTTATATTTTCAATTTAAAAATACCTACATCCAAAAATGCCTGTTGAAGTGAAAAGTAATTAATATAAGATGACTCGGATGGCTATTCTTGTGCTTGATTTGTACTGTCTTACATCAGGATAATTTATATAAATAGAATGATTTTTCTAATTATTTTAATTCTGGATCAGGTTCTTCATTTCAGTCTTGCCTCCTCTGTAAGCTTCTCCACTTCTAATACAATGAACTCTTTATTCTCTTATTTGTCAAGGTCTAATTGGAGACTGGTGTAGACTGTGTTTTCACTTCTTAGTATTAATCTGTAATAAGTTCTAACATTGCTCTTGGATTCTCTGGGATCAAAATGAAAGGATACCTTGTCCAGTATCAGAGTCCAGATGTGGGTGGATGCTGGAAAGAAATCAGTACTGAGTGGTGTTCCAAGAGTGCTCTTTGGTCACTGGCAGATACAGGATCATCCAAGACCATTTCCCATTTCCCCCGAGTACATGCTTCCCCCTTCTCTCAGTCATACTGACAACTGCCTTTTCATACTCTACTTCAAAATATGTCATGGTTCAATTGCTTAAGTTATGTAAGCCTATCTCATTTGATAATTTCCTTAATACTGCAAGGTCCTCAGTTACCCAGTCTATCCTACTCTGGTTTTGGTCTGAAACTATTTCAAATGCTGAGGAAAAAACCACTTTAGTCTAACTTTTGCCTGCATATGTTGTAGAAATTACCTAACAAAGAGTTTGTCAGAGATCACTGATCTAGTATCTCCTGGCTATAAACTGCATGAAAACTCATTCTGTTGCTCTAATGCACAAGAAAAAAAACCACAATCAGTCCTGTAAAGACCAAGAATTTCATTAATTAATGTATTTATTATTTAGAACATTTTCTCTTGATGAGAGAGAGAAGGCTAGACCATTATCTGGCTATACCAGAATAATGGCAGTTAGAGATCCTGCTGTTCCCTGGATCTTTCTTTCCAGTTATATGGTTTTGTTCTTTCAAAGTCTTATCTCAAAACACAAACAAAAGATAATTGGAGGCAGAGCGACAGAAAGCTTTCAATCAATGGAGGTGTACTGTGGTAACAAAATAACACCTTCCAAACTATTAAAAAATACACAGGAAATATTCTTTGAGAACTTTGCTCATTTTGATATGATGCAATAGGACAGTAGCAGCAGGTCCTGTGAAATGTATATTTTCAAATACTTCTAATGGAAATATTTTATTCAATCCACTTAATTTTAAGTATGAACTTCCATGAAAAACTAATGGAAACTAAAGCTGTGGTCAGCTGCAGTTCAAGGAGTGAGCTCTGGTAAACAAGTCTCTGTAGGCTTTCATAAGCAATACAAGCCTGAACTTCATGTATGCATTATGCTCAGGTGAAGTTTATAGACAGAAAACTTGTCAAAGATACAAAGACATACTAAATTGCAACATAGTTTTAACTGTGAAGGACAAGTTCACTGGGAGGTAAAGTGTTTTGAAAGCCAGGAACCTAAAACTATTTTCAGTTTTCAGCCACAACTGAATATTTATCTCCAATCTCAAAATGTAGGGACTGATCTGCGTTTGTTTGCAATTGAAGGAGAAAGTAACTCTGTAAAGATTAGTAAAGGGGCGGGGGGGGGGGAAGTAGTGAATGTACTTTTTTTTTTCTTTTTAAACTGTTATTCTGACATTAGAATGCTGATGCCAAACTTCAGAACACCAGAGTCTATGTGAAGCTCCTTACGCAAAATAATGAGCACATCTAAGAAAAGAATTGGTGCTATTTTACCTCAGTTTCCATTTCTATAAAATCTTCTATCTCAAAGTGATATTTTAGCTTTATGCCCCAGAATTCAGGCTATATGGGCCAGCACGGAATTTTGACTGTGCCCTTGAGCACACCCCAAATTCAGCATTTAGACACTTAGCAGCAATATTTTAGCACAAATAGGCAATACTCAGCAGTGTGTGAGTCACATGGAGTAGTCCAATCCACCATCTTGTCCTGACCTTGCAAGGATGTGGGGAACTTCAAATAGACAAGATGTTGCGGCAGCCTTTCCAGGAAGAACACTGACTTTACATGCCCTCTAAGGGCAGGTAGGAATTGGGTTTTTTTTTAAAATCGCAGGTGACTGCTTTGAAATGTGTGGCTTCACAATGTTGCGCTCAAAGCAGTTCACATCCTGGCATGTGTATATGTGGAATGTAAAAAGAAATGTGTGCTTTAATTTCCTGCTTGGTTTACATTCCTTAGGCAGAATAAATATATAGGTACTGTGGTTTTTGCAGCCTTCATGAGGGACAGAAAGGAACAGGTAACATTCTTTCATCCACACCTAAATGATTAATATTTATTTCTTTGCATTAGGCCAAAGAGTGGGCTTGGTTTCTTATGCGCGGACCTCATCGCACAGGATAGCAGACTGTTTAGTCCTCCCTTTACTTGGCAAAACATTCATATGCACATATAAAGTGCTATCCTGCTGAAAGTTTGTCTTACATTGACCACAAGGCGATGGTGTCAGATTCACAGAAAACAGTAATTGTATGTAAGTTTTTATAAAAATATCTGTGGCATTTTGAGAAAAACATAGGAAGGGTCAGGCAGAGATACTGACAGTTTGATAAAGGTTAGTATTCAATAGCACAGAATCAGAATTTTAGTATCAGATATTCTCTTCTATCTCATGTTGTTTCTCTACAGTAAATACATCTTAGGATTTTCTGCTTGGATGCTTAAACAAGGTAATGTGAAAATTATTTCCTTTTAGTTTTGATAATTTGTGCCAGGACATGGCTGCACAAATATCTGTGGAAAATTGAAACAAAAAAAAAAAAAGAACAAATTCTGAAGTGAATGATTCATATGCTGAAATATCTGTAGAAGGATTTTTTCACTGTCATCTACTTCAGCTGATTTTGGTGCCTATCCATAGCATCTCTAAAGTCATAGAAAAAATTTTGATTAATTTATCTGGGGTTACATGAGGGTTTGTAGTTCTTATCCTGCAAGCCCATGAGTAGTTTTCTTCTTAATGTAGAACTTTGAAATCTTTTTAAAGGAATTAGGATGTGTATACATTTTTTACCCTACCCTGCAAGTCTGCATAGAGCAGGATGTGAACTGATTTCCTGTCTCTCAGATTCAGGCCTTCAAACTGTCAGTGTCACAAGTGAAATCACTGCTCAACAGCTGCCGTCAGGAAGTTCTGAATACCAACTTTAATTAACAATGTTATTTTAAAAAAGTGTCAGGATTATACACATAATAAAGAATTTTTTTTCCTGACATCTAGATAAAAAAAAAAAAAAAAAAAAAAAAGGTACATCTATTTGGGGTTTTTTTACATCAAAGCCTTAAATAAAAGAACACACAATATTTTAAACACAACTGGCAATGTTAGAACTTTCCAAACTAGTAAACTCAACCAAGACCTCTTTTTTTACGACCAGGACCAATTCTCTGAGAAACTACTCATGGAAATTACAACCAAGAGCACTGTAATGTGCATTATTCTATCAATGACAATCTAAGCTGAAAAGACTGAGAAGATTGAGGCATATCAACAGAAAGAATCTACTGAAAGGGCTAGAAAGTTCTGGGATATGTATCATTGCAAGCATCTTAAATATTTTTTCTCCACATGATTCATTAGTCAAGTACATTGCAGTCAAAGGCTAAGCACACAGCATGTGCATCTGTGAGGCTCAGTACAAAGCTACCTGAACTGAGAGAACACCACCTGAAGAACCAAGAGTAATGGTAGTTTTTGAGGCTCTTCCCACTGCGTATGACACACATGTGCCTTCAGTTGGAGGTCTTCCAGTAAAATATTACTTAATTTTCAGAATTCCAGTATTCCTTTTCTCTGAGAATTATTACAACTGTAGCTACTGTTTCAGGCTTTGTCTCTAGGTTTGAATGTAAACCAGCAGATAATAAAAATAAAGGAAAAAAAATACAGATTCTGTCTGACAGACTGCTGAGAAAAGCCAAGCTTATTAAAATACAGCCAACCTTACAGATACTGTGTACATTAAGTATAGGAAGTATAGCTCTAGCACAGATTGGTGCATCTCTGTGGGAACCTGGATGACTTGGAAATTCATGCATCTCTTTTTGTATCTAATTCCTTATTAAAATTATTGCAGGGAACAGAGAAGTAGGATTTAAAAAAAATTGCAAAGCTGTTTTCTGGGGTTTTTTTAAACCATGCAGTAACTGTAGATGTTAGGGCATGATATGACAGCAAAAGTTGAAGGGTAGTAGGATGAGAAACTGGAGCATGAGAGAATACTGTAACTGAGTTTAAGGTAACTACTGATTGTATGCATGTTACCAGTATGTCTGAATGAACTGATTGGAGACTTCATGTCAGTGTTGTCAGTGATACTAAGAAGGAAGGAATCTGTCTGTCTATGATGGATAGGAAACTTTCTACTATGATGGAAAACCTACAAACCCAAACACAAGAAATTCCACCAGTAATTAGATCTCTGGTTTCAAACCAGAAGTACTCAGGTGTAAACATATCTTCCTGAATATTCAATAGAAAACTGTGGTTTGAATCACAGAATCATAGAATCATAGAATATTAGGGGTTGGAAGGGACCTAGAAAGATCATCTAGTCCAACCCCCCTGCC
>WTSP01009706.1:0-19706 GCA_025331215.1 Actenoides lindsayi | reverse complement strand
TTAAGCCCAGGCTGGATGGGGCTCTGAGCAACCTGCTCTAGTGGGAGGTGTCCCTGCCCATGGCAAGGGGGTTGGAATGAGATAATCTTTATGGTCCCTTCCAACCCTGACAATTCTATGATTCTATGATCCATGACTAGGGAATGTAGGCAGCATGGGGAGGATGATGGATCTTGATCCCTTCTGGGGACCGGTCCTTGATTCATGGACTGGTGTACAAGTGAGCAAATTCATACATGAAAAGATCGTAAATATTTTTACTAGGCCTACAGCAGCACAACTCCCCTTTGCTCCTGCCATGTCTGTTGCTGAAGCTGATGCTGCAATGGTGTGCTACTCTCAGGCACTTCTAACTGTTATGGACTTGCCCCAGATACGTTCCTTCTGAAGAAGAAGCAGAAACTCATCTCTTTGCAGGGCCAACTAGGTAAAGCTCAGCTCCTCTTCTAAAAAATACGTCTGTCAGACTGTGCAACAGTGGCAAATGCAGCATTCTGGATGGCCAGGGGCAGACAACAGTGGCCTTGGAATACACATTTGCTAGAAGGGTTGAATTGCACTTAAATTTTCTGAACTTCAAAGTCCATCCTTAGGTGTAAGGCCACTGGCAGAGTCTACAATTGAGTGGTGTCCCTGAGTAATGCTGAAGTCATGTTGCTATTATTTTGAAGGGCTCTTCCTTCCATAACTCTCTTTTGCTGATAGTTTATGAAACCCCACTAAAGTAGTTAGTAACCCTTGGGAGGGCTGTTTTGCTGAAGGATCCAAAGCTGACTGACTCATCTCCTATAACAGGTGTTTTGTTTCTCCTTGTTCTTTTGGGATCAAGGTAATTTGAAAAGGAATTGTGGGCTGGCAGCACAGGTTCAGAATGACGTCTTTAAGTTTCCCCCCACTTTCACAGAGTTCAGAAGATACACTGCTACTCAATGTCCGTACACTGCCCGTGTCTTTTTTGCTGTTTCTTGTCCGTATCAACACGTGCTGCTGTCATACCTAACGCTAAAGCCTCTGTTATAGGCAGATTGTTATCACGTTTTGTCAAGATACCATTAGTTCCTGCTGAATCCCATCTCAGTAGGGGACTCTGAAGAACTTTGTATTTTCTGAGACTTTTTGCCATGTAGCTTTAGGCAGATAGAAGGTCCTACTTGATGCTCTGTCAGTTGAAACTTTTGATACCGTCAACTGACATGTCATTTGTCTTTGTCTCTTGCTCACTACATCTGTTAACCTTGCTTGATTTTGGTTCTGATTATTCCTTTATCTTCTCAAGGCACAGGACTATGTAAATTTATGTCTTGAGCTGTGGTAACTGAAAGGACAGAGGTACAGCTCATGTCATCTTCATTAATAGGTGCGGAAGGTCCTCCTGGATCTCTTTTCTGTGTCATTTGGGAAGCTGACAGGTCCAGGGCCCTATTCTCAAGGGAACACTCAGTCCTAAAGGCAGTGACGACAACTGCTGCCTTCACCGCCATGAAAACACAGGTAGAGAACTGAATGGCACATTAGGTAGAGGTGATCATTCCTGTGGGCTCAGTTCCTGGGCACTCCAGGGTTTTGCTAGGCTCCATCACTTTCTTCTGAAGACCTCTGAGTCCAAACTTTTCAGAGATCGGTTTGTAAGAAAATTCAGGACTGTTCTCCTTCATCCATTTGGACCTCTCCAACTCATTCTGAAGTAAAATTGCAAATAGAACCTTGGGAGTCAGCACCGCCACGTGAGTGCAAAACAAATTGAATGGGAGGAGCATTTTGCACTTGTTAGTTGGAGTTGGCTTGTGAAGGATGCTGCATCTCCCAGAAGCTGCTTGCTACATCTTTAACTCTAGCCCTAGGAAAGGTGAAAATCTGGCTCATGCATGCTTTGTAGCTAGTACATGCAATGTGCAGGTAGTCCTTGGTTCTCATTCTGTAGTAGCCGTGCCATATAGGATATTTGTCATCAGTTCTGGGCTTATGTGGTAGCTCTTTAGCTCAACTAATAATGTATGTTTGAAATGCTGAACCTCAGCATTGCTTACTGAAGGGCATAAGAAGCTTTTGGCCACAATATTGATGCTGACTGACACATCATATACACCTGTATCATTTGGCCAGGCACGTGGGCACTCTGTCTTCTCTATTTGGATTACAACCACCCTGATTCATCTGCAAAGTGTGGAGATTCAATCTTCACAGGAATACACTCAGCTATTTTACAGTGCAGCAGCGGGAAGAAAGAGCTGAGCACAGCTTTGCATTTGGCAGCAGCATCACTCACTAGTTCAGCATCAACTGTGCTGTAAATAACACTGTCATTCCCAATACGAGTTTTCAGACTTCTTGTGGATTACCCTGACTTGTTAACCAATTAATCGAACCCATTCATTGCTGAAACATCTGTTTATAGTGAAGATGCCTGCCTGCAAGACAAACAAAGCAAAAAAAAAATCTGTTTGGGACTGTGGGTGACAGAATTGTAGGTACATTTTACACAAAGTGAGACCACAGCTCTCAGCCTTCAGCAGTTTGCTGTTGCTGATCTTTAAGCTTTATGCTGTAAAGACAGCCAAAACTTTACCACAGTATGTGTAGGAGTTTTTCAGCTTTATCATTTTTGTATATACTGCAGACTCCTGTTTCCTCTCCATGATGTTCTTCTACATAGACATTTCTGCTGCAGCTTGATGAGTTTGAGCACCCTTAACTGCAAAGAAGCTACAGCTTGGGAAAAATGTGTGTTGGAATGGGGTGGTGAAGAGCAGGAAGCTATTTGAGGCTCACTCCCTGAGGCAGGCACTCATGGACAGCAAGGGTTGACTAGAAAGGTCCAGAGATCCATTTCTGAGGACACCATGAAGGAAGAAAAACAAATCTCTCAGTCCAGGGACTGCCCTGGACTTTTCTATGTAATGTTTGAAGAATCTTGCCTTTAAAACAAAATGCAAGAATCTGCCTGTGGTTTATTAAATGCTGGATTAAAAGCTGCTTCCTTTCCAGAGGGATTCCTTCGTGTGAGCTGGTGCCAGTCAGCTATGGTGGTATCAGAGGGGCAAAAATTTCATGGCAGTAATTTTCCGCTTTTTTTTTTTTGGAAAAAAAAAAAAAGGAACAGTGGTGGCAGCACCTGGGAATATTTACTTGTACCTTGAGAGGTCACTTGTTGACAGCACTGCTGAAATTAAAATAACTTCCTAAATTAACATTTGATCTTGCAGACAATTTAACATGGATCAATTTAAGCAAGAGGAGGTGGAATGACCTTACTTGAAACTGCAAGCCACGGCCTGTGGCAGCTTGAAACTCCTCTTCCCGTGATGAACCATTTATACAGCTGTGTGTCTTTGATCTGAGAGTCTTGAATGCTTCAGAACATGGCCATGAGGTGGGAAATATTCTGAAGGTCAATAATGTTTACTCAGATAAAACAAGGAGTGTTAGTCCTGGCAATAAAGCAGTCCTGTTTTCACAAGTACATGGGATAAATTGGATTAATTTTGAAAGTATATATTTAGTTTTTATTTTAAAAGAATTTGAAAGTTATTTATAAAAATCTCTACAACTTGCCCCTTTTCCATTTTTGGTACACTTAAGGCTAGAATCATGCACAAAATCATTCTGTGTGGCCTCCAGAAATCAGCTAGTCTGTCTGTTCATTCTAAGGTAGGATTGGGTATAATTTCTGACTCTCCTAAGTGTTTTGCCCAACCTGTTTTAAAAGGACTCCATTGACTGAGATTTAGCAATGTCCCAGGCAATTAATTTCAATACTTCACCATTCTTACATTTACAAAGTTCTTATTAATGCATTTTGTTATAGTTGTTGTTTATGCTTCTCGCTTCTTTATCTGTATGCCACAAATAAGGAACCAGATTTCTGCTTTTTCTTTGCTGGAACTCTTTCCATGTATGAAAATCCATGGCTCATGACAGAGCATGCTGAGAGGTGAATGACTTTTAGTTTTGCTGCTCTCCTCACTCTTAGAATCACAGAATCATCAAGGTTGGAAAAGATCTTTCAGATCATTGAGTCCAGCCTTTAACCCCACTCTGCCAAGTCCAGCACTAAGCCATATCCCCAAGCACCACATCCATATGGCTTTTAAACACATTCAGGGGTGGTGACTCAACCACCTCCCTGGGCAGCGTGTTCCAATGCCTGACAATGAAAAAAAAAAAAGAAATGTTTAAGTGGTGTAGCAGGTCACTGACTATTTCCTCTTGGATTGTGAAGGTCTCATTCTGCCCCCCCTCCCTGTCTTCCAGCTCAGGGGGCTGGGTGTCTGGGAAATAACTATTTCTACTACTAGAAACTGAAGCAAAGAAGGCAGTAAGCACCTCAGCCTATAGAAGTCTGTAAGGTTTTTCACTGAGGTGATTTACACAAAAAATCATACCTGTTATATTAGTTGCATTGTGCAGCACGAGGTGAAAATTGCAAGGAATGAATACCTGTATATGTTCCCTAGAGTGGTCATAGCCGTTTTCTTCACTGCAGCAAGATCCTAGTCAGTTTGTTTGCATCTGAAGCTGGATAAAGGGGATATGAAGGAGACAACAAATACACCCTCACAATACCCACCATGCTGCAAGAAGGAAAAAAATTAGAGATGGATGACATTTAAAAGCTCATAGGCAGCATCTTTACTGTCATGTGACCTGTCAGGAGCCAGCTCCTTGTGCCATTAACTACTTTAAGGTCAAAGTCAAGGTGAACAGTAGCTGAGCTGCTGAACCTACAGGTAGAAATAAGCTGTGACATAGTGAATAATGTTTGTTCCTGTAAGGCAGGAATTGCTGCTAGTGCTCCTTAGATGGCACCCTTCCTTTATGTTAGGAAGGGAAGTAAGAGCTTGGCTAGTTTTGAATTCACTGCGGTCTCTCTGGCACACGCTAAAAATACATAGATTCTTCCCACTTGTTGTCATTGGCAAGTTTTTATATAAGTTGCTATGTCGACCTGCCACCCACACTGAATTCACCTCATCTACCCAAACTTTCCCTGCAGGCAATCCAAAACCATTCCCCCTTCCAGCTAAACCATGACTCACAACGATGCTGCAAAAAGTGAAAGACGAACGTATTCCTCACTCTGAAAACATCTCCAAATCACTCTTGGTCGAAGCAATTCCTAGACAGAGAGTCAGAGAGAGAGTCCCCTCTGGAATATTTCCGATGTGAGAGACTGAATCAATGCCTAATGATATTATGTAAGTTGGGAGAACAATATGCCATGATTTAAAGGGCCTGTAGTAGCAGGAGAGAGTCCTGAACTGTATTGCAGCATACATTGTCATCAGAAAGGGTCAGTGTCATATTCAAGGACCATAAAAATCATCTTAGTGACCTTGGTTTGGTGTCTTTTCATTAGACATCAAACTCTGCTTTTCAAACAATTCATGGTTTGGGTTTTTTTTTACTTTGCATTAAATAAATGTCTTCAGGATGCCCATGCTGATGGATTTAATTTTTTTTTAAATCTCTGTTAGCAACAGGAATCATTTCCTTTTCATTACAAAAGATTGAAACTCTACAGTAAGTTCTTTGATTTTGGCATTCCTTGGAGCTTTAATTGCCTGCTTAGCCAGTTCATGATTTTAAATGCCAAGTGGTTTTTTTTTAAGGGGGTGTCACTTCTCTTATTTAACTTTCAAAGGCAAGTTATTAGCTTGCAAATCAGCTTTATTATGCTTCTAGATCGTAGTGAAGACAACTTTGTTAATAGAACAAAAGCTAAAACAAAACAAGCACCATAATCTACTAACCACTAACAATTTTTTCAAGACACATAGAAATTGTATTATAAATTGCTATGAAACTGGTTAGGATGGGAGCAAATCACAACTAAAATACATCTCTAGCTTCACAGCACTCCAAATGAGTCAGAATTAATGGCATCCACAGATAGTGGTCCATGCTTTTCAGCAATCCAAATGATGTGATATGTAAATGTGCTGGTGCACCTGATACAATGTTAAAACCAATAAAGCAGTTGACGTTTACTAGTTGAAAATGTAATAAAATATGATGTTTCAGTAGCTGCATTTTAGCAATTCTCAAATTGATGCTCCTGCCGCTGTAAATTGCTGTGAATCATTTAATTTCTTTGAACACCTGCTCCGCAATTTATTTGCCGAGATTTTGCCACATGAAACTAGAGCTCCCATTCATCTGTGTTCCTGTTTGTACTGGTGTGAACCTTCCAGCTTACAAAGATAAAAGGGAAGCTGGCTGACCCACTCCCTCCTTTACTGCTCTTATTTTCTTTGTACTTAAAGACTTGGAGGTCCCTGTTGTGCTTGGCATTGCACTAAGAGGAGCAGCCAGCGCTTCTTCTCGGGAGCTTATAATTTAAGTAGAAATGTTACAGACAGGACGGAGGGAGAGTTACAACACAGAAAGTGTGACAGCAGCTGACTTTCTCATTCCTGCCTGTCATTTTTTAGAGTAAGATTTTTTTTAGTATGTGTGGATGAGCAGGCACTGAGAAACAGGAGGAAGCTAAAGGGGCAGGTAGACAAAAGGAGAAGGTAGGAAGATGGAGAGCTGCAAAGAGAAGGATGAAGAAATCAAGGGAAGAACTTTGGAAAGAAAGGGCAGGAACATTCAGTTGCACACTGCAGACAGTTCCCTGGATCCAGAAGTCTCAACTCAGATAGATTCCAAATAATCAGTCATTTCATGAAGGCATCTTATGTAGGGACCCCTTTGCCTTGCATTTGCTATATTTAATGGATGAAGATGGAGGCCAAAGATATAAACCTTCCTTCAGAACTGCTTCTCCATTGTTATTGATGACAGACCAGTTCCACAGGGGCTACCAGCTGCCTGACACAGGTGCCTCAGGTGGAAAACTGAAGTTAGATGGGATCAATCCAGGCCTTGGTGTTTCCAAAGGCTGTGTGGTGGCCTGGATCTCCCCAACATCATCCCACACCAATTGTGCTATTGCGAAGAGAAATGACCCTAACTAATCACTTTTACAACCTTATTTTTCCACTGAGTCTTTGCTTTGCCTACTGCTATTTCTGCCACTTGTAGGAATTTAGATGCTTCTTTCTCTAGTCCCTCTTAATCCCCCAATAACACATGGTGGAGTCTGCTGGAGATGGGACAGTATCCTGGTGTAGCTTGGTTAATCTGTTCTTCCTCCAGCACCAGCTGCAATTCAAAATGGGCTGTCAATTTGTAGAGAAATTAAATAGCTCCCCAGTAACGTTATTTGTCAGAAGTCCTTAATATATCCTTTTAGCCTTCTTCATCAGAATCCGAAGGGAAAAAAGCCCCACCAAAACCAAGACACCTTCTGATTAAATCAGATTTGACAGAACTTTTGTCAAAAACAATATCTTTAGCCATTTTCTAGCCAGAAAAATGCTTCTAAAATTAGACCAAATTGATGTTGCCTTCGGAAAAAAAAAATAAAATTCAATCTTAAGATGAAAGAAAAGAATTTTATTATTTTCCTTCCACCTTCTCTTGATTATTTCTGAAGTCAGGGTTTCATCAAGACAGTCAGTTCTTTTAAGATGGGTTAGAGAGTTCCTCCATCATTTTCTTTTCTTTTTTTTTTTTTTTTTCCCTTGGTGTGGCAGCACAACATTTTTCATGTCTGTACGGAAATAAAGAATGTAAGTCTAAATTCAAAGACCAAGAAAATGTCATAAAGGAAGAACCTGAAATTAAGTGTATCCCTACTGCTGCGCAATGGATTATTGGTGTTGCTTTCATTTACTTGCATATTCATTTCTTTCTGAATCTCCCATTGGCTAAACAAAATCAAATTGTGTAACCTACATAAAGAAACTTCAAATAATATTCACTTCTCTGCGACTCTTGGTAAGCTTAAGGTAGGTATATACATCACTGTAAGGCCAAAATACCCTCAGTAGGAGATACAGATATAGATAGATATAGATCCCTGAAAAACATTCCACTTCAGGTTGGATGGAGCTCTGAGTAACCTGCTCTAGTTACAGATGCCCCTGCTTGGTACAGGGGGATTGGACTAGATGACCTTTAACAGTGCCTTCCAACCCAGACCATTCTATGATCCTATGATTCTGTGATTCCTGGTAAACTCAAGATAGATAGATAGATAGATAGATAGATAGATAGATAGATAGACAGATAGATAGATTTTGCACACACAAACATTATATCTAAAGTTCACCAAAGTCTATGGAAAGGTGCCTCTGGATTTTAATGGTCTTTGAATAAAATTCCTAATTGCAAGCTGCTGCTAAATGTATCTGCCATGTTCCCAAACAGATAAATGATGATGCGAGAAGAGAGGTTTCTCAGTCCTCAGAGTCAAGTTCACAGGGATGTACGCATACTTATCTACAAAGCTTCTGGAGGAGATACACCGACATGCACTAGTAGACTATTACTAGAATCTTCTTAGTGTGTCCCAGCTCATTAACTGCTCAGAAAGGGAACTAATAACGCTTGGCACCGAGGAGCCTCAATGCCAGACTTCAAGCTCATGAGTAGCATAGTTTAGCCATGCTCTCAAGCCTGGTGTTAGTGGCCTGCTTGGGGACCTTTCTGAACTGAAGTCTTGAGGAAGCATTGCAAACTGGACCAGAGCACTCACTGATACTTTCTTGCAGCTTTGAGAACACCCAGCCTATCTGTGTCACAGGAAACCGAGTGAGAAAAATGGATGATAGAGTTTTCTAGCAGAAAAATTACAGAATAGACTATCTCCTGAGAAAGTGTTTTCCTAGCTGCAGTTAATGGAAGTTGCTCTAAATCCCGAGACATTCTGGAGATCTATTTTTTTTTCTAGCTGTCACAGTTTAGGGTCAAGGCAGCTCCTTAGACCTGTAACAGAAGCTCTTTGTTAATCCCCTTCCCTCCCCAAAGGGGAAGAGAAAGGGAATAAGGGAGAGAGACTGAGTGATTAGAAAAGGAAACTAGAACAGCTTTAATGAAAATGAAAATGAAAATAGTAATAATAAAAAATGTAATATATACAAATATATACAAAACCAATATCAAACCCAATCCTGTCAATGGCAATTATATCACCATCACCAGTGATGCTGTGGAGCAGGCACTGGGAAAGTCCCAGACTAGGCCCATCAGCAGACAGGAACTGTGTTCAGGAGCTGGATTCTGGTGCAGGATTTAGGAACACACAGATCAGGATCGAAGGCAGAATGGACAGAGTCCTTCTGTGATGCCACTCATTGGAGAAGCAAGGAAGGAACTGGAAGAGCTGAGCTGAGCTTGGCCCTTGTGATTCCTCAGCTTTATACTGAATATGCCGTTTATGGGATGGAATCACTCATTGGTCAGTTTAGGATCACCTGCCCTGTCTGCTCCTCCCTGCAGGTGTGGTCTTTTGTTTTTTGCACCCCACAATGTGTACGGCACACAAGATCCAGCAGTGGTGTTTGTCTGCACACCAAGCCTTGATAGTAACTCTAAACATTCAATGTCAGCACTGCTAGCAGCAGACACTGCCTGTGAAAATGTGCTGCTAACTTCAGAAAATGCAGTTAGTTAGAAGAACTGAGCTGAAATTAAAATCACTTAACAGAATTAGTTCTGTTCTCACTCAAAGCAGGACAGATAGTTATGAATTAAAATATGTAAATATACTAATGTGCTAGGTTCAGCTGGAATAGAGTTAGTTTTCCTCCAGGTAGCTGGCTGACTTTTGTGTTTTGGATTTAGTGTGAGAATAGTGTTGATAACACACTGATGGTTTAATTGTTGCAAAGTAGCACTTATCCTAAGTTAAGCACATTCCAGTTTCCTGTGCTCTGACAGCAAGCAGGTACACAAGAAGCTGGGAGGGAACATGGCCAGGAGAACTGACCTAAACCAGCCAACGGGATGTTCCATATCATAGAATGTCATGTTCAGTATGTAAACTGGAGGGAGTTGGCCAGGAGGGGCAGGTATCTTCTACGACATTGGTCAGCTGGTGGTAGGCAATTGCACTGTGCATCACTTGTCTTTTTTGGTTTACTTTTCATTACAATTATCATTATTATATATTTTAGTTTAGTTTAGTTATTAAACTGTTCTTAATCAATGAGTTTTACTTTTTTTTTCCCAGATTCTCCTCCCCTGAGAGGGGGAGGAGTAAGTGAGCAGCTGCCTAGTGCTCAGTTGCCAGCTGGGATTAAACTGCACCATCTAACAGTCCTTTCTGTTCCTGCAGAAAGAATTAAAACATTTATTAGGATAGCTGCTTAATTAGTTTTTTTTTAATTTTACACAGTGGAAAATCTAGTTATGTAAATGCAGAAAATTTCCTGTGACAAAATCTCTTTCTACAAATACTGAATAAATGAACTGTAGTAGAGCTACAGTCCCATTCTTTAAACTTGTCTTTTAGTTTGAAAAGATTTTGCCTTCTCCAAAATTTAAAAACATCACATTCTTGTTCATAATACCCTTTCCTAGTCCAATGTTTGCTTCTATAGTTTTTCTAAATCTTCTGTAATATGCTGAGCAACAGAGAAAAGCCTAAAGGAACTCAGTAACCTAAAGACAAAATCTGCCTTCATGAAAGAAAAAAAATCATCTTACAGATTTAACTATATAAAAATGCATAGCTAAACAGCTCATAAATTCAGTTCTATAGCTCTTCATGCACAAATTCCTTTTGATACCAGTTGAGGTGTCCACTAACAGAAATGTAGTATTCTGCATATGTAGAACTGAGCATATTATCTCCAGTAACTCTTCATTCTATATAAGGAATGCATCTGTGATTCATCTTAAACTTATAATGAATGAGAAATTTCTTTCTTTACATGGACTGTGCCAGCAATTTATGTGCATTGTGCTCTAGTCACAATACTAGTTCAAGGGGTCCTCAAAACAAAATATTTTGTAAAAATTATCCACACTACTGTAGTTACTGCTTAAGGGACATAAACAAAAAGTACCATTACGATTAGACAAATATCTCAGAAGCAACTTTCACTGATTACAAGTGTAATTTATTTAATTTTTTTTATCAGTTGACTGACAGTAACTGAAGCCAATACCATTAAGACTGTTGCATGAAGGCCTTTCATTTCCCAGCTCAAATACCAAACTCTTTCATGATGGCACTACTTTTACCACCACTCTATCTCTTACCGCTGACGCTGCTCCCATTAACTCTTCAAACATCTGCGGAAAAAAGATGGGCTGGCTACTTAAACCTGGATCAGAATGTAGCTCTCAGAGACAGATATCTACTCAGAAAAAACAATTCATTTTATCTATTTGAGGATAAGATGAGTGTAGTGGGTCTGTCTGAGCTGCTTTTCCTCATACAGCCCTCATGCTGCAGTACTGGGAGCTGGAGGGTGTTGATAACACACTCGTGTTATGACTTCCAGTGCTCACATGGCACCAGAGGCTGGGGAGGCAAGATGGGGGAGGGGATACAGCCGACCTTAGCTGACCAGTGGGATATTCCATACCATATGATGTCAGCTCTAACTATAAAGAGAGAGGGCAGGAGGAGGATGTAGGGGCATTCAGCTTTGTCCTCCGAGCAACTGCTATGTGTTCTGGAGCCCTGCTTCCTGGACTTGGACTCACATCACCTGTGGATAGGAAGTAGAGAATAACAAATTTATCTATCATAACCCACAGCTCTTTTCTTTTCATCTTATTCTCTCCCTGCATGCCATGCTAACGGATGTTGGGGGGAGTAAAAGAAGGGCTTGGTGGGCACCTGGTGCCCAGCCAGAGTAAACCCACCACAATGAGCCATCCAGGAAACTTTTAGGCTTAACCATCCAATGGTCAAGAAAACCTTATAAGCACTCAAAGAGAGTTGCTGTCTCATACCTAGGTAGCAGATACTCATTGCTGATGAGACTTAAGTGGCAAATATTTCATCCCTGTTTTTAAAAATGTACATTTATAACAGTGTTGTTATTATTTGAGAAAATATGTATTTTAAAGTTGTATGATAGTGTAAGTTCTGGATTCTAGCTTTGGGTTGAAAAGGCAAATCATTTAGTTCACATATATCTACATTTTTTACAGTGAAAAATCCCAGTGTATACACATTTTTCCATCTTTGACTATTTTAAATTAGGTGATTTTTTTTTTTAATTGCATTCATTTTTTTTATCATCATCATACAATATGAATTTAATATTTGCCATCCTTTATGACTCACCAAGAATATTCTGTATGACTATTTATTGCCCAACAAAATGAAGTAGTTATTTCAGGCAGGTATGATAGGTGTAGCAGGTACTTCAAGTCATATATATGTATGGATAAATACATGAGAAATACAGCAAAAGTGTGTGATTATTGTATAATTAAAGGTCCACATTTAGATTAGAGGAGTCTTGTTTTATAAAGACAGTTTAGTATACCAGACTTTGATAGGTACAATGCTTACTGAGACAGAGATGCTATGTACACTTATATTCTTTCATGTTTTTATGTATATCAAATGCCCAAAATAACTCAGTTGTCAGTTTTGCCTAAGTAAATGAGTGTTGCCTATAGGCTTTATACCAAGGACACTTCACTCACTATATATAAACTTTTCTTGCAGCTCTTAGTACCTGAACTACACAGATTCTACATCTGCTATATCCCTGCTGGAGGGATTGCAGTCAATCTAAAGCCGAAATCATAAACACTTTGTCAGTATTTTGATACCTAACAAGTAAGAGATATTTCAGAAACATACTGAAATAAAAATCTGAAGGATAGTTAACATAGCTATAGAATGGATCTCTCCTTTACTAACTTCTAGTGAGTTTTAAAGCAACTTCAATAAAATAATTTAATGATTCCATCAAATCCTGTCATTTCATCTGCATTAAATTCTGTAGCATTGTGTAATAATAAAAATAAACAAAAGTGCCTGAAATTCTTATTACTTGTTGAACTCTGAGTAACTATAAAAGAACAATTAGTACTTTGGAAGCTGAGTCGATCTTGCATTTGTTACTCAGAAAATCAGTCATTTTAATAGGAATGACTTGGTACAGAAAAATGCATGCTTTTCAAAAGAAGTTGAAAAAGCTGTTTCCAAAGTTTGCAGAAGACTGAGGTTTCTTTCCTGCTTGATTATGTATGCATATTAATCAGTCACTGCATACTACGAAAGTATTTCTTTGAGCCTGGACTATCTTCTTTCTTATGAGTGCCCTACCAGTAAGCATCCAAAACATGCTGTTTTCACCTCCTTTGCTACTAGTGTTAGGACTTTTACATTTTAGTTTTACACAACAGTCTCTTTAATGCGGCAGAGAAAATGGAACAAACTGCACACATAAAAGTCTTCTTTTGCAGTGTGGAAGATATGGATGCAAACCCTGCAGACCAAACTGGAGCAAGAGATCAGGTAGCCAATGTAAATTTTTAACCTCTTGTATAAAACGTTGACACTAGCATGTCTTCTTTGTGAGACTGTGCAATAAGCAAAACCAAGGAACTAAACAGTTGCATCCAAATGTGTTAACTAACCCTCTTCATGAAGAAAATTACTAGTCTTTGAATGTTATTTCCTAAAGATGTTTTTCTCCATCCTTTTGTTAGTTCCAAAATCCATTTTAGTACATATCCTATTATAAACATCTTGACTATCAACTGCCGTGAATGTCAGTGTTAGGAAACTAGATCTCACTATTCATTCTGACTTATTCACCAGTATTGTGAAACCTTCCCCCCAGGCTAAGACTCTTCATAGCACAACATTATACTTCACAATGCCAAAGTTTTTATTTGGGTTCAGTACACAGTGTACAGTCTGATTTTGACCACATAAAGAGATTTCATCAGTGTTCCTGACAGAGATATTGATAGAAAAAAAGAGTTAGCTCCCAGAATAGGCAAGACAGTGAATCCACTTTATTGGTGAGGCTTAAATGTTCACGTATTTTTTGGTAGTGGTGGTTTAGGTTTTGTTTCTATTTATTTAAAAAAAAAAATAATTACTGTGTTATTGTTGCAGCCTTATCCATCATCTTAAATAAAAAAAAATAATTATTCAAAAATCCAGTCTATAATGTCTTTATCCTTTTAGTTTGCACACAGAGTATTGCGTTGTACTGTAGCCTGAAGCTTATACCTCCTGTAAATCGCATTACTCTGCTGTTAAAAAGGCACTACAATATAGTGGCATGTTATTAAAACACCTACGTGCATTTGCTTAAGTTTGTGGAGGGAAATTTCAGTTCTGTGAGCATAAAGAGAATGAAAATTTTTCTTTAATGAGGCACAACTTAACTGAATTGTCTGTAATCTAAAATACTTAAACATATTCTACAGATATAGTAAAAGGACAGAAATTACTTTTAGAAATCAAAGTATACGGCAGAGATTTCATTTATTGTTACACTGTAGTAAACAGAAACTCTTCTTTCTATGACTGTACATCTGAACCTGTTTCAACAGTACCTGGATCCACACAAATGTATAACATCATTTAGCTGTAGTTTTTAAAAGGCAAAATTATCACTCTCTTTCAGTTGTGACTGAATATGAATGTATTTTTAAATTTTCAGCTTTAAATATACTAATCCTATGCTATATAAGTATTTATGCATATGTTTGGAAGGGGGCTAATTTGTGAAAGGTAGATTCACTTCATTCTTGAACTGTTTTCATTATTTCTTTTTTAATTTCAAAACAAAATCAAACAAACAAATATACATGCATATACTTCTGAGATGGATTCAACCATTAATTTTGTTTGCAGAGCTGCTATGGGATGTTAAAAAATACACTGTCTCTCATCAGGTGTTGGCATTCTGTAAGTCATTCTACCAAAACGCTTTGCACACCTACATGACTGGACGTACATTCATCAACTGGTCAAATGCATTCCTTTTCATCTGATAGGAACATGCCCTTTCACATGATGGAACACACAAGTTGTGTCAGTTTACATCATCCAATAAATAAACTATTTTTACACGAACAAATGTGCATTTACTGTGTAACAGAAACTGCCTCATAGGATGCTGACTTGGTAGATGCAGACTACAGTAACTTCTTTCTCAAAAAGTCTGTGACCACTTTCCTAAGAATGTATTAAAGAGTAAGTTCTCTAGCAGGATTATTAGGAGTTTTGCAGAAAAATATGGTTGACAGCTTGTGAATTAATGAGGAAAGAAAATCTGTATTCTGGTTTTTGTTAGCTTTCCAGAAGGCAGAGTATACCGTGAGTATACATTAGGATGAAATTCAGCTTGTGATAATTTTAAAAGTTTGTGGTTATTTGGTTATATTCAAATATAATTAATAAATAAATAGCACATTTTTAACTGTGATAGAAGCTGTGCAAAGCAAACCCGAAGTCTTCTAGAAAAGACAACTTTTGAACTAATCATACCAAGTTCTGTCAAAATAATAAGATGTTACCAGTAACACAGTGTTGAATAGAAACTTTCTGGTCATTGGAAAATACCAAACTCACCATAATTCTGAGCTGTCTCTATTTATCTTGAACATCTATTTCATTACAAACAAAACAGAACAAAACAAGATTTATTTTTTCTGCTTGTGATAAGTTGATAGGGAATGCTTTGATATATGTGAGCAGAGCATACAGAAGAGTCATGTATGAATAGTGGTAAAAATAGATCTATCAATTTGCATTATAAACTGGAAGCAGGTTTTAATTTCCAAAGAACAACGATCTCTTTTGGGGATATTTCTATATACAAAAGAATGACTTCATGGCTTTAGCCAGAACTGAAAAACACAAAAAAGCCTTTGATATTCTGTTCTAGGTCACCTTGTTTTTTGCATTTTTTTCTTCATCTCCACAGGCTTTACTAACTAACATCTGAGTCTTGTTTTAAGCTTGCTGATTGCATTGAGTTTGTATTTGCTATGCAGTAAGCTGGCACTAAGAAGGATTTTGATCTTTAATCTGGTTCAAGGGATTCTAAGCAGCTCTGATTGCAGCCATAGGCAATACATGTACTAAATGAGATTGAAGGACAAATTAAAAAAAATAATGTTTGAGTAAATCACTTTGTCCTGGTTAAATGCATTTAACAATTTCATTTTCCCTTGCAAAGCAGGTTTTAAAGAAATTAACAAGTGTTTTATTTTTTTGATGCAAGTATAATGAATCTTTTTCCACACAGAAAAACTAATGTCATTAAAGTTGTGTCTCTCCTCCACGTAGTACAATAGCTTCAAAGCTTTTGGGTAGAAAGCTGAGGAGAAGTCAGAAATCTGTAAAACATATTGTTGTATTTATTGCCAAAGGCAAAGCATGAGAAATTGGTTAAGACCTTTTTAACAATCATAGTTCACATGAGTAATGATGGTTTAGCCTTTTGACTAACAGTAGCTCCTGCAGACAGACAATAGCAACTTTATATAGTTCTCATTGCTCTAAGAAATGAGTTCTAGGAATGAACTACCTAGAGAAAGTGTAACAAAAAGCAGGTTTATTTGATCCAGTTATTTTAGTAATCTTCCACCTGCCAATATTTACATTCCTTAGAGTAACATTTTTATGATGTGTTTCTATATTTGGAGAAGAGAAAATGAAACAAAACACTAAAAAAGTTGCCCAACACTGTAATAAGGGGAAAAAAACTATAAAGATAATACACATGGTATAAAAAAAAATAGTGCTCCAAGGAGCAAATTGGTAGAATAAGTTAGATTTGCCAGCTCTTAATTATGTTAGGTAAAAATACCTGATAATCTGATAGATTAAACTCTGTCTGGCCACAAGTCCAAACAGAAAATATCATTATATTGTACTTTGGGACCTATAATTTTATGTTCATCAATCACTTCTCTGTATGTGAATGTGTTTGTATAATTTAATTTCTATAAATATGAAACCTCAAAGCAACATACACACCAGTTCAGAAAGGAAGAATGGTTACACAATAGTGATCTTTTCTGACTGCTGCTGGTTTTTTGGTGTTTTTGTTTTGGGTTTTTTTGTTTGTTTGTTTTAATTGTTTGGGGTTTTTGTTGTTTTTTTTTTTGTTTTGGTTTGGGGTTTTTTACTATTTAAATGCATAGTTCCGGGGGAAAATCCATGCTGGTTTTGGTACAGCTTGGTGCCCTTATAGAATACAGGGATAAAATCTTGGTCACTTCTGCATTACTACTAAAATTTCTGTTGATTTCAGAAGGATAAATATTTAATCACTGTTGGATCAGGAATTATTAAGCTCCTGTTTATTTCACATAACATTATTTTTCTGTGCTTCAGTATTTGCCTTCCACTCTTGTGTAAAATTTCTTGTGTACTACAGAGCATGTGAATGAATCACTTTTAATATAACTTCCTCAAATTTAATATGGGAGCACCTTGACAGAATTTGACTGCATACTACCAGTGCTCAAAGGAGTCTAGTCTCTGGGATGTTAATTATCTGCTAATATTTCAAAGTTTTTTCTAAACTAACACTTATACTGATTTTTATGTACCTTATCCCTCTCCCTGACATCCCCAGTGCTAAAAGGTAAATATGAAAAAAAAACTTTTAAGAAAAATGAAAAGAAGTCTTTGGGCTCATTGAAGTTGAACTTCCCTTCAGTTGTGCCCTGTGTGGAATGCATTGCATTCCCACACTGATGTTTTGGAAGGAATATGATTAAAACTAGACAAGTTCTTCCATTATGAATTTCAATACAGAATTCTGTACATATATGTCTCATATATTGTCAAGGTTTAGGTTCAGGACTGTTTGCTAGACCCATAACAGATGCTCTCTGTCAACCCCTTTCCCTCCCCAAAAGGGAAGAGAAAGGGAATAAGGGAAAGAGACTTACTGATTAGAAAATAAAGCTAGAACAGCTTTAATGAAAATAGCAATAATAAAATGGAATATACCCAAATATATACAACCCCCCTGATGGTGATTATGTCACCATCACCACTGATGCTATAGAGCAGGCACTGGGGAGGTCCCAGACAGGACTCAGCTAGAACAGGAACTGGATTCAGGAGCTGGACCCTGGAACTGTATTCAGGAGCACAGGTTAGGATCAAAGGTAGAACAGATGTAGTCCTCCTTGGATGCTGGCCATTGAAGAATAGAGCTTGACCCTTGTGATCCCAGTTTTATACTGAATGAGACGTATATAGAATGGAATACCTTGTTGGTGAGTTTAGGGTCTCCTGTCGTATACAGTCCTCCCTACATGTGTGGCATTTGACTTTCTGAACCTTCAATATGCTACACAAGATTTAGCAGTGACCTTGGTCTGTATACCAATCCTTGGTAGTAACTCTAAATATCGAGCGTTAACACTGCTAGAAGCAGACACCATATGAAAATACGCCGTTATCTTCAGAGTGTAGTTAGTTAGAAGAGAATTAGATGAAAAGTAAAATCTCTGAACAGAATTGTTCTGTTCCAAGTCAAAACAGGGCATATATTCAACTAATAATTATAATCCCAGAATCCCAGAATGATAGGGGTGATGACCTCATGCTTTTTTCTCTTTTACAATAACCAAAATACAAATAAGTTTATAAAGGCAGCATTTCTCTAGCTGCTGCTAGCAGCTTTTCTGTCCCTTCTCTGTGCATTGATATTTCACCCTGTACTGTTAATCCAGGTCATTCTACTTTCTAGCCTATGGTAGTACTCTATGAATCTGAAAGACCTCTACGCATTTGTTTGGAGAAAAACTTCTAGCTTTAAAACCTATTTTTTACTGTATAAATCAAGTAAAAATGCAGTTTGACTCGTCTTGAAGAAAAGTTCTGATGCTGTATTTAAAAACTATTTGAGTTCCATTTCCTCTAAAAGAATTTCCAGTAGCGTGAGAAATAGTAAATACTGGTTTATAGCTTGCCTCCCTCAAGATGATTTAAAACTGTGTTTCCCAGTAGAAGATTTGAATGAGCAAACTATACTGTAGGATATCAGTAGGTGTTAAACAGGTCTTAAGAGAGCTGTAAATGTGGAGTGCACCTACATAGAAAATAACAGAGTTTTGGGACAGAGAAACCCAGAGAATACAGTCTTTCTAGCAAAAGCATCTCTTAGCAAAAGAGATGTAAAATAATTCTCTTTCCTCTGAGGAATGGGAAATATTGGAACAATGCCTCTGGCTCACGTAATGGAAAATAGCAGTTCTTCTTCAGTGAAAGATTAAATATTTTGAAATTTTTCATCTGAATGCAGAGAAAAAAAAAAGAAAAGAAACAACTTGATATTTCCTTCCCGACTCCACTAAAAAAAATAAATAAAAAAGGGGTGGGAGGGAAAAAAAAAGAAAGCATATGGGAGACCAGTGCTTAAGTTCTTGCAGTGTATCATCCAGAAAGATATACGTTGGTTCACCCATGTGATCAAACTAGCAGGATATACCAAAGCACAGACCTCCTTAAAATTGTTGTTAAGAATGCAGATGCCTAGAGCTGATGTCCAAAGCTTGATATCACACCTAAGTGCTAATGAAGAGTACTAAAAATATGAAGTAGTATGGGGATAATCCCTGAGTAATATTAACAATTTCATTCTTAGGATTCTGAGAAAGAAATAAGGGACCTTCTTTGGATGCTTATAGAACACATGGAATATTGTAAAATTACTGATGAAAGTTTTGCACTTGATGCAGTTCTATGTTTTTAATACAATACTGTGTCATTTTATGTGAACAACAGTAGTATTCTGTCCTGGTTTGAGTGAGAACAGAACTAATGCTGTTCAGTGTTTTTACTTTTCAGCTTAGTTCTTTTAATTAACTGCACTTTCTGAAGTTAGCAGCCTGTTTTCACAGACAGTGTCTGC